>JAQIXX010000928.1:0-43529 GCA_034700605.1 Willowsia nigromaculata
AACGCCCCGGCGTCTACGGACGAAAAAATCGATTTTGCACGTAGACGCCGGGGCGTCTATTTCAGATTTTACGGTAGGTATTACCTTTGCACTCCGCTTTCAAATAATAAAAAGTGTCATGCATGAATAGTGGTCTTCCGCTTTTCATCAGTACTTAACTCAGCTTTCAGAATGTGATGTTACAGACATTGCCAAAAATACGGTAGACAGGTTTATCTCCTTTGGCCGTAAGCTAAGTCCAAATACAAAAGACCTGTTAGAGGCAAGCGTAAAATAGATGCATTGTTGCATTTTTAAAAAGATTGACAGGAGTTAAATCATAATTGTATAGCAAGACGTGTATCTCTCCTTTAAACCGCCAGCAGTATGATGATGAGTATATTATTATGCATGCAGACCAAAATTATGACTTCAATTATTATCAAAGCTATTACCCATGTACCTGTAAGATATTAAGCTTAAAAGATTGTGATGAGACTGGGACTAAACGAATTGAATCGCGGCGGAATCAAAAATGACCCAATTACAACCCACCCTTCTTCCAAATCCATATCAAACAACAAACAGAAGCTGACTATCCCAGAAACATATTTGTTTACATTTTAATTCTATAACTTATGCGTTATGCATTATTACAACTACAAAATAGGTGAGGTAGTAATTTTTGCAAGCTTTATTATGCAATCCAGTATGAAACTGCAATAATTGCTCAGCATTTGTGTTGGGTTGAATGGAACATTTAAAGAACAATTTTCAAATATTTGTATTGCCATTGCGTTTTTTTTTTTGCAATCTGTTTTGTTACCTATGCTAGATTGCGAAAAGTCAGCATTCGCCATGAAATATTATAAAAGCTTTATATATGTTTATGATTCAGTCTATATCAACCTACGTAAATATACTCATATTATGTATTTGATACAACAACAAGTAATTGGAGTTAGCGTCAGAGAGAAATCCAGACGATTGTAATTCAAAAGGAAATTAATTGAAAACTGCAATATGTACAAAAAACCCTACTTTGGATTGTCATTATTCCATAGGCATAATTTTACATTATACGTCGTACTCGTCATAGTGTTGGCATAAAACGTAAATTTTTTAACACATCAATATTTTGGCAAAATGCAAAAACTCATTTCAAAATAGGCAGTGAGTGAGCGTGTATGAGCAGAGAGTGACATTCTTCCGCTTTTGTCTCAATAAAACTGCCATAACATGTCAAGAACTTTTGAAAAGCAAGACAAAAAACGCCACTAATTTGCTCATCATTCCCATTAAGCTCACAAATATTTGTCTTGTTCCTCCTTTGAAGCTATTTATCAAGTGCGAGAATGACATAAGGTTGCCATAAACTGAAATTATCCGCTTTCAGATTTTCTCACAAAGAGAGACACCATAATATTCAGTTGACGTGAATTTTTTTGTTTAAGGGCAGAAAACCTATTTACTATTTACAAGTAGGGTAATAAAAATGCCCATTTCATTAATTCAAGACTGACAGTTGGCAAAATTAGTAATATTTAGAGGAATTGCATATAATATTGCATACTTGTATTATATAATCAGTCAGTCAAACTCATGACACAGATCACTCCCTTATTTTTTTGCAAATGAAGATTATAATCTCCAATTTAGGTAATTTAGCAACGTTTAAAAACAATAAGAGAAGACTTACATTAACCAGTTTAGTATTGACGTGATGATGAGAGACAGGTCATATTCATTTTGCATAAGAAAATGCTGAAGTGTCAGAACATAGGTACCATTAAATTGATCTTGTGTTGCAAATAAATGCATATAAATATTGACTGCAGTGCAGCTGGTCGTTAAATGATACGTTATTAATTTTATTGCCGTTTACGGTGACGCCAATAAACCGTAGTGGTTTTTATTGTTAAAGTAAGAAGGTATGCATGTATGCAATATTGTTATCAGTACGCCTTATTAACAATTGAACTGCGGATAATGCAGATTGCAAAAAGTGAAGATAGGTACGAGAATCATGAATGAAAACGAAGCTTTCTTATCAAATTTTCTTCTACTTGCTCTCTCATTGACCCATTTAAGCAGAAGGCAGAAGGTACTATACAACATACACTCAGCTAAACTCCAATTCAGCACGTCGTGAGTATTTTTTATTTCACAAAAATCTCGGTAACGTTAAAATAATGCTTCCACCGAACTGCATATAGGCACCGAGAAAAACATTCAGAACCAACCAAGATTTTAAAATTCGATACGGATAATGCGGATTATGTATTTAATTTAATGTACAGTATGGATGTTTTTATCTTTGTCTAAATTGTTTAATTTGAGTTTGTATTCGGATTATCATAAAATCATTTAGGAACAAGTATATATTATTTGTATCATAGAAGAAGATATTTCAGGCATAAATCGATGTCAGAAGTCTAAGTTACAAGATGTCGGGAATACTGCCACCTAAACATATAATGATTTTATATGAATGAAAATTCGCAATCCAACATCATGTTTAGATGGTACTCCTAGCTTAATTTGCAAGCAACAGGATGATGGAGGTCAATAAACTTTTATCAATTTTAGAGAAAGATTGGATTTTAAAGTGTTCAGATTCATGTTTCCTTTTATTCCAGAGTCCTTGCTTAGATGATGTCAATGCTTAGTGCATCGAATCTTGCTTTATTATGGTAAGTTTTTTCTTGGAAAAGCTTAACAGTAGCTGGATATGCAAGGGAGAAATTGAAATCGCTTTGACATATCAATTTTATTCCACCGAACTTAGGTTTCAAAGTATACGTACTGTATTGTTGTTGTTTTTTGTTTTCATTTTAGTAATGAAGTAATTATTATTATGACTGACAGGTACTTGTTCATAATCGTGCTTTATGTTGACCCTTGAATTTGAATACTTACTCTTGCGAATGAATTATGGGTAATGAATAAACGAAATTGCAAACGCGTAAAATCCCTTATGTAATAAAGCAGCCACACTCCCACAAGTTCCGGATTTGCACAATTAGCACCAACTCTTTGGGCATACTTGATCTCATTTTTAAAGGACTCTACAATTATTGCGGTTTATGTGTTTGTGCCTGTTACCTATTCTTAGTTCTCTATGTATCGTTAAAACTTTACCTAAGATACTTTCATGCAATGATTCTGTTGAATGTAGAAATTTGAGAGGTTGGGGTCAAATTCAAAAAAACTGCTTGAATGTTTCAACCACAACCTAAGGAAGTGCTTTAAAATAGGCCAAAGATCTCTCGCATATCAATTACATTTTATCTTTGGATTTTTCATTGGGTACTACGCATCTTGGGAAAGTTAAGCTAATGAAATCCTGACAATATAGACAATAAATGTGGGAATAAAACTCCCTTTGACACGCTGATGTTTTTTTTGTTTGTCATCAAAGATTTGGCGATTGTCCCGGGATCGATGTTAGGAACTTTGAACTTTAGGAATTTTGATTTCAGGTTGGATTGTGCTGCTTTACACGCGTTGAAACTACATACATGTTTTTACTCATTATATGCAGATAGATAAGTATTCATGCTTTAACAATAAATAAAAGTCTCATCATCTAGGTATATAAAGTATATCAATATTTGCTCAGGTACGTTTCCGCTTGCACTGCAAACAATGCAAGTAGTATAAACGCTGTTTCTTCTGGCTCTAATAATGTGTTTATGTCTTCCTAACTTGTTCCTGCTTCCGTTCATCATTCGGGAATATGCTAATACTAAATACCATATGCCTACATATTATTATGTCATTCTCAATTGAAGCCATTTGTGTAGAATTAAAAATGATTAAATCTTTGCATGATTAACTACTCTTGATGTACATGGTTAAAAATGAAAAAAGCATACTGAGAAGCAGTTGAAAGGTCAATTTCACTTTCTAAGGGCAGACTTAAGCAAACTGAATTGACACTGCAACTATGCGCAGTTTCTTTACTAACAAGTACTAAACTAATTAATCCTTCTAAATAAAATCTAATAAAATACTTTATGTAATTTTTAACTGATTAGCTTTTGTTATATGTATATAATATACATTGTTTACCTGTTTATAATGAAAAAATTATGTAAACATTAAAAATTTGAAATGTCGCTGGCGTTTCTGTATGGTTGCATTTTAAACTATCAGTGTCAGTAATTCTTGATTCATTTTTTAGTCCTTTGGTCTAACATTGCCGTATTCTACTTTTCAGTTAGCACAACCCATAAAATACCTAAATACCTATGCATATAAAACTATGAAGATCGATCTGAGCCATATCATTGTTGTGATTGTACTCAGAATGTAATTACGAACATACTTTAATGAGTATATCAGAACACTGTCATCAACAATAGTTTTTAATGCGGTAGTCAACCTTTCAGAAAAACGACAGCTTCTATTGCATTGCAGAGTACCGTCCTTTCTTACATAGGGTTAACTTTGGCATGGAATGTAATTTATATGGTAAAAATCTACTTGATAAAGTACTAGTAGCACATTTAATTCAATTTGTCAGGTCATCATCCGATATGTATTATGAATTGTGTAACATATCTAGACCTATTCATCACAGCGTATAGTGTACTCAGTTCCCGCTGTACGGTTTATGATGTGCTAACTCACTTTGCAATATATCAGTTTGAACATCATGTATGCTTTTCCATTTCCGAGATCAATTTGTTCATGTAAGGTTAAGGGTTAATGATGAAATTTAAACCAAAACATGCCCGTTGACAGTTGTAGCTCAAATTGACGATATCCTATACTGAATGTAGAGATATACATATGTAGGTAAAACACCAGGAAGTAGTTCACTATACTGTTTTTGTATTGTTCACGTCAAAGACAATGAAGAATTTCTACATTTAACAACGTTAAAATGATCCCTAACTATTGACAATTATGTAAACTTATGTCATTGAGTATCAGGATCTTCAAATACAGAGTTCATGTCATGCATTCTTTACACTATCTATTGATTACTTAATGCTGCATCTTGCCAAACATCTAACCGAGATTAGGTAGTATTATGCAAAATGCAAATGTAAATGCCTCTGTCAATCTTCAATGACATAAGGGCAACAAGAAAAAGTTTTGAGTGGCAGTTTTACAACAGTTGTCTATTAGAGTAATATTAGAGTTTCGACATTACATTGAATAGTTGCTAAGTTGTTTTTATGGTTTTGTCAATTTGCAAAGTACAACAACACAAAAATACACATAATATAATCATTGATTGTAAAATATCTCCAGTTATAAGTTCCGAACTAGGACATACATATTGAAAATACATGGAAAATGACAGAAAATTCTCTTGTGAGTTTGAATCAGATTTCAAAATTCAATAAATATTGGTACAGGTAAATTGGTTTTAATCATTCTTTCGTATTATTGTAAATTTGTAGTGTGTAAAGGTTATATTTTTAGGTCAAATATTACAGTATAAATTATTATTTCTTAGGCTCTGTTTTGTGCTTTGCTCTGAATCAACGCTTTCATTTTTACAATCTTCAATCTAAACCATAAAAATTCAATTTAGTTTCAAGCTTTATCACTAGATTATCTATGACGCGTAAGAGCATTGTTTCAATGAAAGCAATAACATAAGGAAAATTAGCTAACTTGCAGATTTACAGACGCATGATTATGGTATGGCACTACAAGTTTCTTGTTAAAGATTACTACTTATTTTAAAGCACGAAGAATTTTGACGAGTTACAATAATATGTATATTTGGTTTCAGGGTTTCAAAGAACAAGATTTTGGTCTCATACTCATTAGAAATCAGATCATCAATACCCGATAGATACGCTTGAAAGGTCGTACACGTTACCGATACATTATGGTAGTTAATAAATCTTTTTATTTTTATGTATAGTGTAGGAATTCTTTAAAAACGTTGTGCCTAAAATAATTTATTATAAAAATCTTTTAACATTCACTCATGTATCATTAATATGATGCCAAATCCTTTGTTTGCAACAATAATGCATACCTGCTTCTATAGTGCCAGTGTTAGCATATATTCATCAGTAAAATAATAAATTATGTAATAATATGCATACCTTAATAACTTAAGCATTATTCAGTAGGCTTTAAGAATGGTTGCAAAAGTTCATTATGTTTTGGAAGAGTTAATAAATTCCCTGCATTATGTAATGATGGTGTTTTGAAAATAAAAGAAATAAACTTTATTATGACCAGAAAGGGAATGAAACCGAAACCTGTTTATAATAAAAACAAAATCATTCACAAGAAAAATACTAGTCTTCAAATGTTTGTGCAATTTACAAAGGTGCCATTTAGTTAAATGATGCACCCAAATTCAATATATTTTTTAAGATATTATGTTCTTTTTAATTCTAGATTCTTCGGAAACTTGTAGCCACTTGGAAACAACTAGGCAATTTCTTTTGGATACATTATGGAACATATTATTCCATGTTTATGTTATCATGCAATAACTTACTGACTAATCTAATAGAACGTGTGTCACACTTGTCCTAGCTTTCCTATATGAATGCCTTATTCCTCTATTAAATATTTTGTCTACTTCAGATATTGAAAAATGGTACCACGGTTTGTTAGAGACTGGCTTGGGGTCCTTTAGCCAGAAGCAAGAACATATCAAATAACGCATCTTTTTACTTTCATAATCAGTCAACATCAGGAGATTTTATCAATAAGAGAAATGCAATTGTTCGTTCATGTTTTGACTTTTTATCTGAAGACAAAATCTTGATGAATTTAGTTTCTCTAAATACGAGACAGATGCAGAT
This sequence comes from Willowsia nigromaculata, assembly GCA_034700605.1. Taxonomy (NCBI): domain Eukaryota; kingdom Metazoa; phylum Arthropoda; class Collembola; order Entomobryomorpha; family Entomobryidae; genus Willowsia; species Willowsia nigromaculata. Next base: position 6,771 of record JAQIXX010000928.1, read on the forward strand.
GTGTCATGCATACGTCTATAATACCTTCTTATTACTTCTTGGACGGTATGCTTAAATATACACACCTACCTATATTATATGCATTTTATGTACTACTAAATCTTAGTTAACGGTCAACTAAATCTTCTCTGAAACCCTCAAGCTAGGAAATTCGACAGCGAAAGTGGGCTTTACACAATTCGTTCGAAAGTGTCTCGCTGTGAAGACTAATCTTCAATTAAACTTTGCGTCATTTGCACACTAACTTTGTTCATAATTAAAAACGCTGCAACTGTTTGTTAATCTCTTTAGAAAATCTTACATAATATTATTATGATACAACAACATATGCACACTTGCGCGCATCGCAGTAATATTATCCCAGGTCTGATTGATCGTATATGAATATCCCGACAATATGTGATCAATACATCATCCGTTTGAGTTTGAACGAGTGTATCAACATAAAATTATACTACGCTTTATTATTTGATTTTATGTTCACTTATGCAATAAAGAGCTTTTACCATATTAGTAAAGAAACTACAAAGGTTTGGAATTTTTCGACTACATTAGGATGATACATAATTAATAATTATGTAAAACAAACGAAAGGAAGAAGCAAAATATTTTGTATTCCCTCAATTGAATTGAGTAGACATGTTCATTGGCCATTCGCATAAATAACTAATCACATGGATTTCCTTCAGGGTACGTACTTAAAATACTAATAGCTCACTAAATTACGACGACTGAACAAGTCAACAAGTGTTAAACTTCAAAAATTAAATTTAACGATCCATTCGATTTGCGCAAGGTAATGTGACCCCTTTAAATATATTCACTTCGATATCCAAATTGCCAGAACATCCTGGCATTATTCAAAATACCTATGTATAAAAATAAAGTGTTGATTACAAGATTCTTGAATACAAGTAGAAGTCAGTATTAACACACGATGTATTTGCAATTTGCAAATGTGGGAATGTGTTTAAAATCTTTTATTGAAAAACCATTAAACAACTTCCATTCTTTTGCAAGAGATTTTCTGAGAAACATGTTTCAAAAATATGACGATAGTAATTCACAAGATCTATAAAATTAAATTAAATCTTTAAATTTTATACGATCTTTGCCAAATTTCATGTGTAGGTGTTTCAGGTACATAATTAAACATAAAGTTGGCCTAAAATTGGCAACTTACACCGTAGAAAGAGTGTTTCTTCTCCAAACAAAGTTGACATCACAAAATCACAAGCGTTACAAATCATCCTAGTTATTGGTAATGGTAGGTTGGTAAGTCATAGTTAAAATTATTATAATTTAATTATATAAGCTTTTTTTCATGGAAGGTAAAATTACAACCGAGAACTATGTTAAATCACTAATTTGGCAGGGATCTGCTATGTATATTATGGATATTGCCAAGAAAGAGCTCTGCAGAAACAACCTGAATTTGTTTAGAACCCGAAATTGTCTCAATGGTGAAGGAAATTTTAAAATGTATGCTTACAAAATGCAAAACTTACAAAATATTTGTGAGTTTTTCTTGTCATAATTTTTTCTCCATGGAAGAACAAGGCCAGTCACCGGGAGCGACTATTTTGGGTTCATCAGTGAGTTTCACTGAGTTTCAGTATTTTATTTATTCCAAGTATTTTGGAAAAACATTCAAACATATACTTCTAATACTAACTATACCAGAACAGAGGCATATACTTAAATTGATACATTCAACTGAACACATATACTTATTAAAAATATCAATCTGGTAGCAATGGTAACAGAATTAAATTGCCAGAATTTGCCAAAATTATCTACAGTTTAGGAGTTTGTACATTCAAGTAAACACACCCACATTACAGTATGAGAAATCACAGCTACACAAAGCCCATTATCAAATTCGGCACCATTTTATAATTTTGCTAAATATGGAATGGTGCATCTAATCGAGAACAATTGTATTCATCATTGACTGATTTCGTGAAGACTGGAGACAATAATCGATGACATCTACGGCTACTAAAAGCCGAGAATATAAAACAAAGAGTCAAAAACTCGTCTCCCCATTGCTATCTATACGGTGCTTGCTGCACTTAATGAATACAAATCATGAAGTTCAAGCTATGTCTAACAGGGAGCACTGCAATAGATAACGATTTGGCTGGGCTGACTTTGTAAAGTTGACTTTGACTTCATGAATATAAGTACACAATGGGTATACAATAAGTGAAATTTTGCCATTGTATTGTGATTGTGAGTCATTTCATTGCGCCTTTTCATTATCCATCGTCGCTGCAAAGTTCAATCAACAAACAGATATAATTGGGTATATTAGGAAAGTTTTTGTAATGTGACCTTTGCACGCATACAGAATGAAATAAAGTTTATGAGGAGGTTTCATAGAAGGAATCCTTGCTATTTATAAACTCTGATCTTTAAGCAATTAAACGATAATGTTAGGTAGGTAAAAGTATATACAGGTAATAATTTAATTAGTAATTGGCAGTTATTAGTTTTAGTTATTACTATTGAAGTTTTGCTAAGCAAGAATTTAGGAGATTTGGAAATTGGAAGATATGAATATGAAATAATAAGCATAAATTTTGCAATGCAAGGTTGGTGGTTTGGATTATGAGTAATGCAAGAAACATAATGACAAGGAAAACTTAATTTAAAAATATTAAACCCACAACAAAGCTACATTCCATGAAAGTGCACACGCTCAAAAGCATATTTTTGTGACATAGATGAGTGGTATAGGTCAGTCGTCAATGAATCATGCTGAAAATGAGTAAAATTCGAATAAGTTATATTGTAGTAATACATTATGCAACCAAGAAATGAATGATTCTATATCTAACTGTAGTAAAACTAAAAGCAACGACTAGGTGAAGTCGTGGACTACTAACTGACACACCACATCGGAAAAGTTACTATAATATGCTTTGTGGTTACATCGACAAAGAGACCAACATGCTGTGTTAACTCTGGTGGAAAAGCACAAATCACAAGTAAAAAAATGATACATTGTATTGTAACGTAAGTTAAATTAATGATGAACCACTCATACAAAACCAAAAGTTCTGATGCTGTGAATATTTTTATTGTCAGAATTGTAGAATTAGTTCTCATAGTTCACTCGAAGCCCAGAAACATTATTAAACCTATTGAAGCTTTATTCTCTCTATGATGTTTAATATAATTGAAGCCATTAAAAAGACAGCCAGAAACTCAGTTTACAATACTTTACATAGGTATAATATATTCAGATACCATAGCAATATTTAGATAAATGTTGGTGTTTCAGAGTCCATGCTATGACGTACCAGGCGTTAAACATGAAGGCGATACCAAAGATTAATACAACAATACAAACCTCTATATATTCAATATTGTTTATGGTCTGTGCATAAAACGTTCCCTCTACAAAATACGAATTACAAGGAATTAAACTATAAAAATGCGTAGCTGGACATGATATTTACTTTTAATCATGATACCACAGAGACTTCTAGATGCCGAATTTCTTGGAATAAATCTCATTATATTGGCCTTGAACATTTTGAGTGTTGGATCAAATGGAGTCCATGCATAAACATGTTAATAAATAATAATAATTTTAAAATTCGTATGTTGAAATTCTTTGAACTCTTTGAATTGAATAGAAACCAGGAGATATGACAGACAAACAGGCCAAATTCATGTTTTGTGAAAGTCAAAAATACAGCGTGGTTTTCCATATCATATTTTTATGGACCTATCTGAAGCAGAGGTAGAACAATTTCCAACTTTCGACGCAAATACGATGAAGTCATGTACAAAATCTGAAACCAGATATTTTTTACTCCACAGAAGAAGTTAGTTGTGCTGAAAGCACCCATAACCTTTATTAATTGCGTTTGGCATTTTTTGCCCTGATTTACATCATAACAGCCGTGTAGAGCTACTTTTAACGTAAATAGATCAAAAGAAGGAATATGTGTAATATGAAACATAAAAGCTCCCAGTCTACCTGCAGCGGTGAATACATGGTGCATGAGAAGTATATTAAAATGAATCATCTTCTCAGCTAGAGATTCCTTCTTTTGATCCATTTACAATTGTTGCTTGTACAGTTCCCTTTCACAATGTCAACTCAGTCAACTGGCTGCTCCAACAAGCTCTATTATTGTAATTGTACTTTTGTATGTTTAACATTAAATTGTATTAAATGTAGTTCGAGCTCTAACCAGACCGTGAATCTATTCTTTCCCTTGCTCTGCTTGGGTTAACATGAGTAGATTGTGATAAGAAAAAAAAGTTATACAGTGAACAGTGTCAAGTTAGATGCTACTACAATTTAGATAGGTAGCCCATTAAAAATGTAGTCTATAGTCAATAGTGTTTTTTTATTATCAATATTATTTGGAGTCTACACCCTTGAACTTTTATCGTTCTTGTTGCTGATCGGAATGGGTACTACTGGTATTATTGTTTTGCACAATGTAGTAGTCACCAATGTGTAAATAAATAATACGCATAAAGAAGCCAGGTAAATCTCTTTGTAGCATTGCATTTATCAATCATGTGTGTGTACACGAACACGTTTCATCTTACAGTTTATGCAAAAACTTGTAGTTACAGAGTATCTGCCGACCATGACTCTTCACTTCATAGCTAAAGTTTAAGTCAAAATACTTAGAATGTGCCATATCGCGCGTCTTAATTGCAAAAATTAGCAAATATTCTGATGTGATAAGTATTAGAGATAAGTGCAATTTGCAAGTGGTGACTAGAAATCATTCAAAAAGTGAGATGGTTAAAATTAGTATCCAATTTATATCCGTGATCTGTTAACTTGCAGCAATGCAATCCAACATTCAAGGCTATTGTGTGTTTATATCCTGTGGTTGAGCTGGAAATTCATTCCTACTATGTATGTCGATGTGCAAATATTCTGAAGGTACGTTTGTGCGTTTGAAATCAATGTCTCTATTTTTCTTATAGGTATATACACTTTATTAAATTAGATAATGTTGTGTATTTTACAGTTAAATCTAAAATCTCTTCGCTCCCATATAGAAATTTTAATTAATCGATTGATTGTAAATGGTGAAAATAGACTTTACTTCAAAGTGCAAAGAGCTCATTAAGCTTTTTAGAGTTGTAAAAATCGTTACAATGAAATGAGCATGATATATTACTTTTCTGCAAAAACCCTGGTTTAGTCATATATGGTATACGGGTACGAAAAAAGTTGCAGCTGTAGTTGTAGCTATAAGTAATACGTAGTAAGATGAAAGGAAGACTGTGTCGCCAACAATGTCTATTAAAGTTGTTCCCTTTCAAGTAACATGATAATAATAAAACGGGTTGTTTTTCAAATATTACTTATGATTACTTTATAAGCACGTGCTCGTCTTCAGCGTACGTGCTCTCATGCGCAAATGCATAGGCAGACAGTAGAGTCATTGATCTGCAACATGAACAATGTCCGGCTGTTTGAAGGTCGATTTCTCTTGACTTTGGCAACAATGAGTTTTCTCGAAAGAACATTTTGGTAGTTTGTTTTTCAAATTTGTGTATTTGTTTGTCATAAAAGCAGTTTACAACTATTAGCAAACAAGTTACAAAGTAGCGAAATATACGATACCATATAAGAAGTCGACTTGTTCTGTCTAATTGATATTTCCACATCGTAATAAAATGTTATGAGTTCTAACTAATCACTACTATGACTATGGCATTCTGTGATGCACTTCCTTACTTGTTTACAACATGAAGCTTTCGTTCACTGGTTTTTTTTTAAATCTTACGTCCTTACGGTATATTAAAGTCCCATATTATACATATTATGCTTCTGTTTATGTGCATTCGTAAAATATTACCGGATGCCTGGAAATTTTTAAGCATTTTGATTCGCCCACGCTTCTCAAATATCATAATACATTTAACAAGGAACTGCCTCGAATGTTAGTTACACTTACTTCACATTTTATACTGATTTTTGTAAATAGCAGTTTGCTGCATACAAAGCTACATGCGTGTGCAAGTCGTGATTCCTTTTTAAAAATAGAATTGCAAGGTCAATCTGTGATATTATGGTCGGAATTGACGCGAGTTCTAAACAATTGACTATTTTTAGTTTTAATTGCAACTCATTCAGTTTGTCAATAGAGTAAAAATAGCATGCATTTATATCAGATTTACACCTGCATTCAGGTCTATAATGTACTTTTTGACCCAACATTTCAACATGCTATTGGCATTCTGTAATAAATGTACAAAAGAAAACCGGAAGCACCTCAAAAAACACAACATGGAATTACCCACCTTATACTTCCCGGATTAAGCTAAAACATTATTCACAATTTTCAACTGGCCCGACGTCATTCAATGAGCTATTGTGTAGGTATGTCAATTAAATTTGTAAATCATTCACTGCCTAACCGATCGTAATCAAAAGGAAATGCAGGATCGAAGAAGTGTGCCCATGCAAAATCTATACTGTACAGAAAATACATGAGTGGGTGGACATCGTTTGTAATGAAGGGAAGCAAAAATATAAAGTAAATATTTAATGTTATTTTTCTGTACGTTTCTTTTCTTTCATGTACTAGTGGCATTGAACGGGCATATGTATGTATTCCCAAAATAACACAGTTTTTATTTATTTTGAGAAATTTTAATACGAATAGCAGCATATTGTCATGAATTCTTTTTATATCGGTGATAAAACTCGTGATCCCTAGCTTTTCTTTATTTGGCAGGTTGTTTCAGGAATGTGGTGAACACGAAGTGAGAAAGTATATTACTTGAGTATTACTGAAAAGGAAAAACCTGACAGCATAAAACGCAAGCTAATGTCGCGATAGTCTGGATGTTTAACATTATTTCATTTTTGAGATTGTAAATGCTTATGTGTGTGAGAATTTTACTTTTGCATATGTATATACAAAATAATAGGAATATACAAAACACCTAATACCCACCGTTTAGGTGTATTACATAAATGAGTGCAACATGACGTACTGCTGCGAGCTCATTTCAATTTTTTATACCGACATGGGAACTTTTTCCTTGCGCTTACCTACTCACTTATTTACTTTACTTTTTGGCAGTAACCGTCTCACGCAACGTTACCTTCTTCCTCCAGTTTTTCTTTGTTTGTGCTCACGTAAGCAGCTTTAATAAATATACATTCACGAGCATTTCATAATTTCCACTCTGTGCATAGTTTTACTTTTAGTGACCGAAAGAAAGGCTAAAATGCTGTTATTAGCCCGCATGGGTATTATGACCAAAAATAATCTCGCATGTGTCGTGTAATAGGAATCTCCGCTTTATTATAACAAAACCAATACACACAACATTGCCGCCACCGTCAACCCCTATAAAAGAAAAATTACTGCTTGTATGCGTCAGAAACGGCGAGAGAGAAGTTTTGTGTTTTAATAATGAGTTTCATAGCATACAATAGTATAATCAGGGAATACAGGTTGGTAATATCAGTTTTATCAAGTTCTTCGATTGAATTGATGTGCTACGGTGTTTCTGTACTGGAGCAGGTTAGCTCCTACAATTCTACATGTTAACAGGAGCTCCCAGGTCATAAGTTTTCAGTTATTATGTTTTGTTGTTTTAAGTTTTGCTAGATTCCTTTACATTGTTGGTTGTGATGTTGTTGGCGTAGGTGTCAGTTCCGCTAGAGAACTACTGCTTTCTTACTATCACATGTATATTGGACTAGATATTTGTAGAGTTAACTATAAAAGATGGAAAACTTTTCTCTCCTTCGCCACTTACTAGTGAACCGTTCGAATGCAGGGAAGTGAATAGAAACTGATGGAAGACAGGATACGCTGAGTAAAAATATACTACCGCTATAGTAAACCAGTGGTAGCAGTATTTATCTTGCAAGTTTTCTTTAGGATGTAGTGTTGTAAAGTAAGCAGTGTGGAAAATGGCTCCACAAGGGTTCGGGTTACAATGTGTGCGTATTCAAATAAAGATAGTGAATACTTCCAGCAAATAGTTTTTTTGTGACTTGCTGACCACAGAGTTATAGAGGTGGAAGAGTACAAGGAGAAGTAAATGATAGTGGTTTGACGTAAAGAACTCTTTACCTCTTTAAAGAGACTGGCTCGCCCCAAAGACCAATATCTAGAACTTAACAAAGTGTAAGCTCTAAGCTGCCTTTACGCAAAAGTTTCTGAAACAAACACTACTAAATATCCGTCAAATTTATAAATACTTTCCTCTTGAAAAATGATACAAAGTTATAGTGCACCGCAACATTAACTAAATCTAAAGTTTAAATTATAATACGAGCACTGCAAAGTTACAAACATGCAGCAACTGCATGGTAAGGTTTATTCTATCAGAAACCTGGGAACTCTTTACAACCGGCTAAAACCACGAAATTCAGGACAAGAATTGGTTTCTTGTGAAGTTGAAATTGAGAGCCGTTAGGTTTTCAGGGTTTTCCAGGAGCAGATTAAAAAGTTGAATTTGGAATAACAAAACTTCCTTCAAGGTAAATAAATCTTTATGTATTCCCTTCCACAACAAAAGTCATTGTCTCATTCAATCTATGAAACATGAACTTATATGATTGCATGTTGTTCTCATACCAATTTCCAATTTAGGAGGTATTTGGTAGTCGTCTACCTGCAAGTATAATTTGTTAAAAGTTGTAAACTATTTTAACACATGAATTGAATTATATGACCAGTTTAAATGATGATGTAAAAATGAAATTTTAGAAACGTATTCCTCCCAAATGACCGAACTATGGTCACTCGTAGTTATGTAGTAATCTAGTCATTTTCAGAAAGTGAATAGGAACTTGTCACTTCCAGCCCCAATACATTTTAGAATTGTCTACGTATTGTTACTTTTCCTTCACATGTTCGTTCACAACTTTTTAAAGTTTCCACAAACCAGGGCAATCACGCTGATATATGGCACGTAGCGTCACCATAACCGCAATCTCTTTCTGCCGCTCTGCATGGTTTACATATGTCACCGCAAAATTTCGTTCAAAAGTCATGTACGCACGGTTTCGTAGTGCCAGAATTATGAGAGGAAGCCATTACAACAAGCATATTATAGCTTTCATGTGCTTCCACATTTCCCACTATCTGCTGCATTATTAGACATTCTATTTATGCACTGAGCAACTTTTCGTATTGACGTACACGTAAGTGGGACATGTAGAGACACGCATATTACTTTGCATAATATTATTTACCTTGTTTTTTCGGATTTCTGCAAAGCCGTGCTTGAGTCAGAGCAAAAGCAAGGTGGTTTGGTTCCGTAAAAGTTATGGTTAATTGAAACCAGCAAAAATTGAGGGAAAAAATACTTTCACCAGTGTTTAGTTACCTGCTCTCTTAACACAAGTTGCATAGAACATTTTTGATCATCAAATTTTCATGGAACTCGTATCATAGTCATAATCATGTACGGCTGTGGCCATAATACACATCCTGCAAACAACTCTTTTGGCCAGAAAAACATTTTATTTTTCCTTGTTGGATTTATGAGTAACTTGGTATGTATTTCTGTCATCTTAAGTTATTGTGCACATGATCTACACATGTGCGATAAGAATAGTAGCACGCTTTTAAATAGTAAAAGCGACAAATTATAACCTATATCTTCGCCAAAGCTATGTTTGGCATCACAGCATTGGGCTGGAATCCGGAATGCACACGAATTGTTGTTCGTTGACTAAACGTCGACTAAAGCATAACATAAACTATGTTATGGTACTAGAGCAAGTCCGTCATTATATTAGGATATATGTATTGTTCGCATACTGTCCTGCTTGAATGCATTATTATGAATATGAGTTGAACAATGAAAAAGTAGAGCTATGCCGAAAAAAATATTTGGCACTACTGAAAGCTTTCAGCTTTTTCTCATATCTTTAATATCAAACATGAAAGAAAGCAAAATACTATTGTAAAATAAAATGAAGCAGGTAAACTGATACACTGAAGTACCAGATGGAAACGGAGTGCATGAAATGAACAACGATATTATGTACGATTTCATTGATCATGTCCTATGAAGATAATTGGCGTGTCCAGTAAAAAATACTTACGGCTCTATTTCCGGATGAAGGGATGTTATACATGAAAACGATGTACTTGGGATTTGAATGTGATGCTACGTTTGAAAAAATGATTGTTATAACCCCTGGAGGACTTGACAGATTTTGCGAAGCATTGTTCTGCAACCAATGAGTACCGCAAAAAGTGTCAAGGCGTTGGGCACATTGGCAGACAGATGGACAAACGTCGTAAAGCCTATATTTGCCATCACATGCTCAAGTACGGTAATAAAAAGTGCATGTCAATATGACTTTTATAGAGTAGTCCCTGCATCTTCCGGAAGCCGTAAAAATCAAATCAAAATTTCGGGTTGTCTGCTTTTCTAAAAATATACAATAAAACATGCCATTTTGTTTCTACAAACTTTGTAAATATACAATTTTTTGGAGGAGTGGGAGGATGCCAAAGATTCTTTTGCAGACTGCGTCCTACCAAATTAACGTTGCTAGACTTGATCGAATGTTTGCTATTTTTTAAATCTATTATTTGTAGCCTAGTATCATTAAAGTAGAATGTCATAAGCTTGATGTGGAAGGTGATTAGGATGGTGGAAAAACACATTTCTTTCAGTTTTTCAAAATTCCAAGTTAAGCCTTAGTCTTCAAAATTTTGACTAGATTTTTTTTCAGATTCCGGAGGTTGCTGAAGTTGCCCTACATCGTAAGGCATGTAAGCATAATTCATACACCAAGTAATGCTGTATAACACTTTCATATGACGGCAATTTTCTTTCCAGTCATAACATGCAGAAACGATGATAAAAATATAAAGAAACCTGGATGAATGAGAAAAAACGTTTTATAAAACTGCTTGTTTGCATGTCTAAGAAAATCTATCCAAAATATTCATTTCTGCATTTATTGCATTATAGCATGAGTCGAGAAAGTGTACACCTAGAACTAACTAAATGTATTTTAGATTACTCCTGTGTGTCCATATTATAGTAAAATGCTCATAACATTTTGCACATTGAGTGAGACTTGTGTTGTGTTCATGGAGTTTTGTATGTACCTTTGCCTTAACTCATAGGTGTGTAATGCGTATTATGTGAACTATAATGTTGTACTATTATTGCAGCTAGTCAAGATAGCAATGGAAAGAGAGCTAGGTAAATAATGCTAGTGTTTGCTCCTTGCTCGAAGTGGCAATCTTGGTAGGTAAAACGTGAGAAAATTGCTACGTTATGTAATTTTTGATACAAATCATAAAAAGTTTCTTTATATTAGGAAGTAGTAAATACGTTGTAACATACCACGCATCACTAGTAATACATTTTTGTGTTTTGTCATGAACTCCGGTCGGAGAAATCTGCGCAGGTATTTTTACTCCTCCAAACAAGTCTTGATTATTACATGCTCCTTTAAGGCACAATAAAAGAGAAATACAATGCTTCATGTTTTCCTTGTGTTATGTAGAATCAAAGTGGTAGTTACACAATGAACTTATTCGTGAAGAAAAAAGAGGGAACAAGTTGAGTGCTATGTAATGAGTGTGAACACTATAATGTTTGCATTTTAAGTTTCCTACGAAAAAAATTGCAACTTCAAGTACTTCGTGTTATATTAGTTCTTTAAGATGGGTGAATGTATGTCCTCGTGAAAACATACCATTTGTGACAAATTTCTTTTTAGGGACATCTACTCTATAGAAAACATACAACATGCGGTGAATGCACACTTTTCAGTCACATTTTGAAATTATGTCTTTGTGGTATCCCCCATACCCATATATGGTCAAAATATCGTAAATACAATAATAATGACGAGCGACAAAGTGAAAAAGCATAAGTAGCAATGAAAGATGTACAATATTTGTAGTTGTGACTTGTGAAAGCTCTGATAAGATGTGAGAGATGCACTATGCAGAAATTGTTCTAGTAAATATTTTGCAAATAATATTAAAAAATTTATACTTTTGAATAATCCAGGAATTATGAACCTTGCGAGAGGTACAATAGGAATAACATTCTTCTTGCTAGTTCAAAAAGTTGCATACTATACCGAATACTGTTTTATCATAAGATGATCATGCTTTTTGATGGCACAGTAAGACACATAGGAACTGAGAAAACAATTAAACAACAAAGATTGACTCTTTTACTAAATTTTGTTTAGGAACGAGACTCGACTGATAATGAAAATGTATCAAATTCACTATTCTGTTTGCTTTTGTTCTCATGTGACTATGGCTGGTTGTTGTTCCGTTTACGTCCCAAATCAACTCCAAGTGTTGTGTGAATAGTAAGAAATGGGGAAGATTTTGAACACATCGTGCATTGTATCCTTCATCCTATTATCTAGTTCTTAGACAGTTGAGATTTCACTGGATCATTTGTTAAATTCCTTCTCAAGTTAATAACGTTGACATACATACTTTACGTTACGACTTGGTTCATATATGAATTCATAGAAGCGATAGTTATGTATTATTACACGTTTACGATATGACACTTGTTCTTTTATGAATCACAAATTAAGGAATCTTTTTAATGTATAAAAATGGATAATTCGAATTCGAACCACTATCTCGTGAATGTTAAAAATCAGAATTTTCTCACATGACAGAATCATCATGGTATGTTCTTCATCTCTGCATGTAAAACAGAGGTCTAGTAATTCTAGAGAATTCTTCAGCTAATGTTTTCGTTTGATATTGATAGTCGATGATGATTGTTTACTTAATTACACGGGCAATTATTTGACAAGATCTTTAGGCATGAAAATAAGCTGAAGATGTATGTGTTGCCACTCTTTACTTTTATAAAGCTACTTAATTGGGATGAGAATGTTATAACTGGAAATGTAATATGCATGCTAATTGCTAATATAACTTTATCTAATCAGTTTTCTCCAACTGCCAAAATGTTTAATCAAATAAATAAATATACCATAGTCTAATGGTAGAAGTACCAAACAGAGAAAGTCTCATGTAGTAACAGGAGAAACCATAATAATATTTTTGGGTACTTTGCATCTGGAGAAATTCCAAGAGCTTACAGTATTACATTATTAATACTAAAGTAAAATAAAGGAAGTAAATAAATGCAATAAGCCACAAATTTAATGTCAAGGACTATTCTGATATCTATCTCGATATTGAATGTTCTAGATTTTGACTGACTATTCATCATTTCATCCGAACGTACTAGAATTAGTTATTAAAATAGAAACAGAAGTAGGATAGGAATAGGAACTCCACGTTCATATTTTCCATTGCATCATCGAACTTCATGAAGCATGAAAATGTGGCTATATATCTACATCTACGAACTAATTAAGTTACTCGCTGGTTTTAATTTCTGTGCATGTTGCATATAATACGTTTTGAAAATGACTATAGCATTTCGGCCCGATTGACACGCTGCCTTACGCTGGTGAGAATGGAAGTAGAAGTGCCTAGTATTGCAGCATAATGAAAGAAAATAAATTATTATGCCTACAAAAAGCAATATTCATTGGCTTCCGACATTGTGTAGAATCTGATATGTTCATTGATCGAGAGTTATTGCTATTTTTAAATTTGTCAAATAATTCTGGCAAAAGTTTCTCATTGTTATTTCTTCGGTTGGACCGTGAGAAAATTCAGTAGCATATTATTACAATTTGAAGAAAAATTGATCATAAGTTTGAAGTATTCCAATGTCTGAAGGTTTGAATGAAAAAGGTCGAAGCTAAATTTTTGTAATCAATACTTTCTCGGTGCTATGCAAATTTCTTGTGTTTATGCAAACGATAATCATCTTTTTGTTTTCCTTCCAGTTATGTGGCTTTAATTCAAATAGATAAAATGAGCATTTTCCCACATTCGATTGAAATGAAGCTTTTGTTTCAACATGCCGTATGAATAAATACCAGCAATGTATTTATACATGCATGTGGCACTTTTATATTATCATTTATTGATTTTGGAATGGAGTTTCAGTAGAACAGTACACATAAAACCAAAACTTTGGCTGCTTAAAAACTATGCGTAGGTTTCCTCATCTACTTTGCTAACAGTTTAGCACCATAAGCAAAAGTTGTATATTATGTGAAAATGAAAGTTGACTGCGAGAAAATAGCTGGATGAAGGCAATGATAATCATGGAACAACTGAAACAAAGGACAGACTTGCCCCTTCATGAGCCACACGGCTTGTTATTGACACATTGTCAGAAAGGAAGGTGGATACGAAATACTAAAACACATTGAGTTTTAATGCATGAAGTTTTCATTTATGCCAATGCTAAAAGTACACCGTAGACGATTTTGTAATAAACTATACATTCTTATACGTGTATGCACATTAACAAAGGAAAGACAAATTATTTGCTTACAAACGGTTTACTTATGAGATTCCTAAATACTCAGCTCTCACTCTCTCGATAAATATTGTATTGGATTGTGGATGTTTATATAAAACATAGGTACATGGAGTAACATTGCTTGCCATACATATAGCAATTTAATATGAAAATACCTAGTATAAAAGAGTCAATGTGTAACTTTAGACCATTAATTGCGACAACTACTTTCTGGTTTACTACCGCTACCACATACCAACAACATCAAACATGAAACGTCCATGAGGATGAATATATGGGGAAAGGACACTTTGTTACGACTTAATGCAATTTCTAAAGTACAAACAAACAGCCAAAGGCAAACGGCTGGAGCAAACATTATTTTGTAAAAGTTACAGAGAAACTACAATTACTGTTTAGTAAAAAAGTGATGGGAATGTCAGGGCTGTTGACTATTAAATAAACTTTAGCCCAGTTTATCCACGAATCAAACTGTGCAAGCACTTGGGAAAAATTCATCAACTTAAGTAAACCAACTCGACAAGTGTTTGTACTTGTTTCCTCCTGTTGACTGTCAAACTAATGGACTATAAACTATAACTGCATGTAAATTTATCGCTCTCTGTCAGTTACTTTCAATGTACATTTTTTCAGTTGTCACTGAAAATGCATGAAACTACTAGGTATAGCTCCACCTTCAAGTGTATTGTAAAAGAAAGTTCAATTTAGGTATAGTAGATTATCCAGGTAATGTAATTTTATACATTGGTATCAAATGAAGGACAGAAACACAGCACAGTTATTTGAATGAATAAACTAAATCTATGCGAGTATGAAATTGTGAGTTAATTTTAAATTGAAAAATCTTAATTGTTCATGTATCATCATCATACTAGGCATCCTTTTAGTCGTTATAATCAAAAAGTGTACCATACTTGCTGATGAAGCACCAAATGGAATGTATAGCGAAAATGCGAGTGTTTCAATCATTCTATACAGGAAGCTTTAGCCATGAAACACAGTAATTACTTAAGCTAGGTTTATGCTTGATTTCACAACAATGATGCTGGGAGGCAGCTGGTCGTAATTTTTTGACAGTTTAAGCCGAATAGAGCTTGTTTCTCTAGCTTCCAATACAATACATATATTTATCGTGGAACTAGCAAATACCAACTTACCCCTGGCATATCAGCAGTCTACTGTCATATATGGAGATAACTCCTCGATAACCTAATGCAATGTGAACTCTGGCTACATACATAGATTACCTACACAGATATTTAGTACAGGTTTTTAGTAAAGTAGTGTTTAACGAACACCAAATATGTGTGCAAGATAATATGTTGAATAGTATACCCAAACAGACAGTTACAAATAGTGTGTCTCCTTTTTAAAAGAAGTAATCACGCATTATGGTTTCTTTGCTACATAAGCACAATTTTGTTTTGTTACAGATTCATCTTTAGATATGCATTAAAGTGAGCAAAGCCGAGTTCCAAAATATCTGAGCGTATCAAACAGGGCATCATCATCTTTGGTTGGTGGGTCGTTGTCTCGCTCGACGGAATTAGTTAGCTCCTGGCTCACATCACATGTATGCCTGTCTGTGTGAGTGAACCACGATACTACATGTCTGGTTTCATCAACAAAGAGAAAATTTTATTTACACCACTACCAAGGAAGCCAAGTGAGAGAAGCAGCACCAAGCCAAGCACCATCATCAAAATCATCACACTGCGCTCATTTGTCTTGATATCAAACTGGAAGGAAGTGGTATTTTAGTAGTAAAATTGGGAAAAAGTTGTGCAGTAAGACTTTGACTGTTGTTGTGTAACTACCAGCTAGCTGCATCCAGTAGCAGCAGCAACAACATAACCAAGCAAAGATGAATGAGGAGCAGCAAAAGGATGCAGATAGGGGGAAAACGACTGCTGGAGGAAAAGAAGATTCAACAACGCTGCCACCGTTTCGAACCCTCTTTGGTGGCAAAACTCAACGGAGTGCAATCAATCATCAGTCTGTTCTCACGAGGATGATTTTTGTAAGTCACTTTTGTTTCGTTCAACTATTAATCTTTGTTAGTTTTCTTTCACTCTGATTCATGAATTTTCGTTCTATGTAAACATATATATTTTATAATATTATAAAGCATTCATTGTATGAAGCTATATACACCGCACTGTTGCTTTGCCATGAATGGCCGACTTAATTTTTAACAATGCAAAAAAGTGAAACATCTCAGTTCACTGCCTTATTATTGCCAACTACCGGCTAAATACCGAAACTTTCACCTACATACCTATACGTACGAGATGCATAATATTGGTAGCTCTTATTCACCTTCATGCCATGTTTATGCCAATTCACCGGTTACAACAGTTTTCATCTACACGACGATTCGTCAAGTTACAAGCAATGGCAAATCTTTATGCGTGCATTACAAAGAGCGTCATCTTGGAGTCCCCAAATTTCATGATTACACTACATCCAACCTTCCTACCATTTCAAAGAGTTTATTTTAGAAGTTGTTTACATTCAGGATGATGATATTTCTCTAACAATTTATTGGAAGCAAAAAACTTACACACACAAACTAACGCACTGTTACGTTATTATAGTTTAGCATAAAAAGGCAAAAGACTGACTTAATACTTAAATTTAGCTCTACACAATAATCTTCATCGATTATGTTTTAAATACATCAATTTCAATGGAAAACACTTTTTGTCAAGTTTTATTCTCAAATAAATCCCTGAATTAGGCTGTGAATTTGCTGCATGAGATTTCAGACTATGAAAACAACTTTTCATTATCCGTTCTTGTTCTTACTCTCATAGGTCTCATAGGTATATTTTTTAGGTTGTGAAGAAAATTGTATGCAACATAATATATTAGTGCAAACTCTGACATTAAACCAATGAAGTTTGTATGCAACAGTAGTTTGGTAGATATAGTATTTGAGCCTACTGCATAATTGCCGTCATGAGACTTGAGACTATTGTGTCAACACACCACTTACATCATTTATATTTATGTATTCATAAATGAATTGCTTTAATATGAGATAAGATGTAATGGTTTACCTAAAGCAGTCAAAATTTAAGATCATTATTCAACGTGTGAAGCATTTTAATAGCTCAGGACCGGCATAGTGTCATTTCACTTCAATGTGCAGTGCATACAAAATGTAGCAAGATAGACGCTCAAATGGGAATTTTCAATTCTGATATGATTGGTATTCAGTATAGATGCATCATTTACATAAACAGCAGTGCTATATTGCATCATTTCATAATGAAACAAGCAATAAGCAAACTACAAAGGGAAAATCTGAATTACGGGATGACTTCATGCATTCATTTATTTATGTTTTTTGGCTTTAGCTTTCATGAAAAGATAACTAGTATCCTCTAAACGATTACTCATAGCGTTTTTATAACATAACGAGCCCATTTTGAATTTGACTTAAACTCTTAAAATTCATATGTGAGAAAAGCAGTTTAATGGGGAGCAATGACAGCATGAAGAGGCTAATATTTCTTATAGACTTGGTTTTGTGCTTTAGTTTATGTTCATGATTTCTACTCGTCAACTAATTTTAATGTTAATTTTAAGGAGTTTATAATGCATTATGTTCCTAGTTAAGATAAAGTACAGAATACAGGCAAAATGTTGTGATAATATGAAACGAACTGTGCCCTAGAAAAGTTCCAAATCTCATAATTAAATTGTTAAGCATTCTCCAACTACGAAAACATTTTAATTTCTAATCCACTGTAGCTTTGAAGCTGTATGGCTTTAAAATGATGAAACCCCATAATTTAAAGATTCAAAGACTGATTAAAGAATAGCAGTTTATTAACATATTTTCATGGCTATATTTGTTTTCTCTTATTTCAGGTAACAGTATTTTTCTGTTTGTACATTCTCTCAAACTCCTTAACAAGCTGTGCCTCAGTCGAACTCGGATCTCACATTTCACCAATTACAAGTCACTTCAAAAGTAGCAGTATAAGTAGCAGTAATATAAGTAATCCTAATTTAAGAAGCAACCCCAATCCGCTAGCAAGCAATGCCCGCAATGTTCATGTTCCCCGCGAGAATCATTCGAATGAGGGCAGTGAAAGGCGTCTACGAAGTAGGCAAGTATCCACAAGCGAGTGGATCTTTTCATCGCTGGTGCAACTATCAGACCAATCTTCAACGGATAGGCAACAGCCTCCTTCTCAGAGCAGTAGTAGAGGGAAATCAGATCTGACATATAGAAGCATGCCGCTGGTCTCTTCTTCCAACACATACACAAATTATTACCGAAATCCCAACATTTATGCACAGACACCGAGAAGGGTGAATGGAAACGACAATAAGTCACAAAATAAGAATTATTATAACGACATTCCTTCGCCAAACCCAGTGGAATCGATAGCTAACCATCCAGGTAGTAATATCCCAGCAGCGATAGATACTCCAAACGTTGGACTGAATCGACGTAGGGCATCATCTTCTTTGCCTACAACAAATGAACTACGTCGCAAGAGCTATGTCACTGCTTCCTCAAAAATGCCCGAGGTTTTGAGTGAAGAAGAAATTGGAACAACAGGAGTATCTAGAACAGCTCCAGCAACTGATCCTTCCCTGTTAGCAACTGAGAGGCCAACGAGCACACAAGAAATGCAAATTTCCAACGATGAGTCCTCCACAATGGTAGATGATATTCAACTAGGCTCCAGGACTGAAATTGGAAGTGAGCGAAGAGGCAAGAAACGAGGAAGAGACATGAATGATGCTACAATGTCTTTCCATTTTGAGAGTGACTCTCCAATAGTTTTTCCTGGAACTTCTCCAGCTGTGCAAGAGTATGGGGGCACCTCGAGACCATACATTAAACCAGGAGATGTAATAGAAATGGGAACGTTTAATCCGTTTCAAGCTAAAGTGCTAGACGGATGGGCGAAACTACATGAGCTTAGAAGAAAGTCTCAAACTGCTGAAGGAAGGAAAAGCAGTGTTTCCAGTGACCGATCGGCCGACGCCAAAATTGTTAGATTGCTGACAATTAGTGGAGTCCCAAATTGTGCGAGCAAAGAAGGCTATTGTGAGAACATTGAGACGTACCCAAGGTTCGAATGATTATTATTTTCAATAGCTCTAACACTTGAATAATGTAGTATTGTTTATTTCAATTTTATAATAATAATTTGCATATTCTTCCAGGAATTTCTTTGATCAAGTTCTTCACAAGACGTTGAGTCCCGATATATTTAAGGGAATTTTTGGAGAAACCACAGATAATAATACAATTGTAAGTTTTTCAAATATACAACACGCCTAATAGATTAAAATGCTTTTAATGTGTGATTCATAATCATTTTATTGTTTAAAAATAACGCATTTTTCAGATAACTGATGTGGAACTCAAATTACGACATGAATTTGATGAGACGCCACTGTGCTCAGTACGAGAACACACCATTTACCCAAAAGCAGCCCAAAATCGCAAAGGAAAATTTATGTACATAGTGAATCATGATGAGTATTTGCAAGGAATTCGTGTAGAGACATGCACGTAAGAAAAACAGCAATAAAATTACGCAAAATTTAGTATTATAACAAATTTGAAGAAGCGTTCATGTGACTATGTAACCGTTTGTTTTTGCAGAAGAGAAAACGATGAATGCATGTTCACCGAAGGACATCTACCTGGATACTCGAGCACATGCAAGCAAAAGTTCATTTACAAAAAGCTCTTAGCTTTTACTCCAGAAGGCAAGGCAATGCCAGATACATTCCGACTACCTTCCTGCTGCGTCTGTCACGTCAGATCAATGTTTGTCAGTGACAGAATAAATCACGGTGCTGACGGAGGAAATGCTGATCTTCAGCCAACAGTCTCAGCCGATGACAGTTCATGGAATCCCAGTTCTACAACGCTGACATATCCCCATCATGATGACGCATTGTTGGCGTCAACATCATCTTCACCGTCTTCTACAGAACCAAATGTTGCAAGTAGTATTACATTTCCTACAACTTCCAAGAACGATCTCCCGACTTTTCAAGTTCCTTCTCCAACATCTTCCACTTCTAGCTCGCCATTACCAGCATATCAGCAAACAGGAGGTCAGCAACAGAATAGTAGAACTGAGAATCAGACTGCTAGTAGGAGACTTCATTAAAGCAATCTTACATTTTTAATAATTAATTATATTTTGCCCCGCAGTACAGAGTGATTTTACCATTTCGCAATTTTTAAATTATGCATTTCTTTTCAGACAAGAGCACAACTCTTCATATGTCGTCTCTGAGACAAGAATTTATTTTTATCGTTGTTTTGCTACTTTTGTCATTTTTGCTGAGGTTGTGATTAATATTTAGGTTTTTACACATCATACAGTAAGTCACTATATATTTTTAAAACCATCATAATGATGTGGTAGGCGTGCTATTTGTTTCAGTCAAGTCAATGTTTTGCTTCTTCCGAAATTTTATTAATGTACATATATTATGTTAAGATAACTGTTTTTCCAAATGGAAATGACGAGCAAACTGACTTGATAAATACCAACCATCACTCTGTGAGACAGAGTGACATTGAGAAAACCTGGAGCAGGCTCCATACTAATTTTTATTTTGTTTTGCAAAACATTAGCCAAAACGTTCTATCTGTTAACAGAATAGTAAAGGATCAATGTATTATAATTATATTTAAGGTATACGTGTAATGTGGTGACACATATCCTGATTTAATTTTGTGGCTAGTTGGTGGTAAAAAGTCAGAGTTGTCTGATTGTGTATTATGGCATTTGATTTTCATTATATCAAATTGTTATTTATTGTTGTTAAATTCCTTTACGGAGTCTATTTTCCTTGCAGTGGATGTGCTTAAAAGCGATTGAATTGTTTTGTCTTTGCATTGTTTAGCAAGCTTAAATTATGTACATGTTTGAAAGGCTGATGATGATGGCGTTTAAAATGATGCTAACACTGTATTGTGCACACAAGTGTGTGCAATCTTTATTTACAAAAAATTATTATATTTTTTGTATTATGTAGGAGTATGTGTTTTTGGAGGTATGTGCTTACCTACGTATTATACACAAAAATAAAAGTAATCTCTGGAATTATCTGCCGGGTTTCCTGGATTTATAAAATGTGGACGTCATTTGTTCGTGTACGAGCAACTTTCCTGGCGATTCAGGGTTATTTATAGTCGTTATTCACAAAAAGTGACGGATTGAGTTGAATAACAGTTTGATGGATGCGTTTTGCAATAAAATGTTTTGCAGTTTGTTTCGAAACTGTGCAAACGTGATAAAGAAAAATAAACTTTATGTTTCTATAAAATCTTGACTTTTTCTTTGTTTCATTTCATTTCATGTGATTTCAAATTTACTCAAGTATCTTATTTTCAGGTATTTCATTATTCCAACATTTTTATCTTACAAATACCGGATTTATACGTTAAGCAAAGTGAAAGTATTTACAGGGATTCAATCATAGTTTCTTGTGGCATATTATAATTCATGACAAGATTGGACATTGCTGGATAGACAATGACTCATTCAAAGCAATCCAAAAATATGCTACTGCTTGCATCTATACAACACTGTAAATTGTAGCCGTAAAGCATCTAAAGCTGGAAAGCAATTCAATGTAGTCTGATGAATGCACACCTGAGCTGTGCTGTGAGGGGGAATGGACAGGTACACAGGGATAGCATGTTACAGATAGCTCACTCCTCTGCAAACCTTGCCCATTACCATTGTTGTTTGACGTAAACCTAATGAATCATATTACGTGCAACGCTTCTACTACTTTTGACTGTTGAAGAAAACTTTACCATTTGTATTAGTCATGCATCCTACTCTGCTCTTTTAGTTGAAAGCACATTTTTTACTTGTTCTGTGGGAAAAACACGAATGCCTTTAATGTGTATAGTATTCATAAGCAATAGAGCAGTATGTGAATACAGTGTTAAGATTTCTAATACGCACTACACTGAATGGTCACAATCCCAATATTAGTATCAATATGACAATGCTTTCCTAAATTTCTTATGCTGCACAATGCTCAATGTTTGTGCATACTAATAACGGATAGCAGGTGGTGGCGATAGAACCACAATTGCATTAAGTGTTTTTCACGTCAAGTTCTACTATCCTTTAATCCTTTGGCTTCAACACAATTATTATTGCATGAAAATGAATACACCTTGAATCATACAACTACTACAGCTTAAACCCGACTCTCTGTTATAAACTAAATAGCATATAATACCTCATCGTATCTTTCTTACACCTTGTAATACACAGGAAAACAGCTCAAATTTTTGCTCCTCTGCACGATGACAATATTGACAAAAATGCTCTCTGACAATGAGCAAGTTCTGGACAACAAACGAATATCCAGGAAGTAGAAACATTGGAAATAATAATAGATCACCATCAAAAACCAATATTATACAGTTTCTACATAATTCAAGTGAACTGGAATAAACAAAGGTATCAAACTTCCAAATCTCATTATTATTTGTGTGTTGGAGTACTCTCGTTAAATAGGTTTCTCCATACCTTTTCTTTCCGTTGTCAATCTTTCCTTTTCTATTATTCATCTAAATCTGACTCGTATATACTTCTACACGGATCCCAGATGCCTTTTTCATCAGATCATGCATTATTGTCAACTTGAAACGATACGTGGACTCCACATCAGTAGTAGGTTTAGGTGGCGGTTATAAATACCAGAGAAGTTATTACAGTGTCGGACGTGATACCAGCATCATTTCATCCCGTTACTTCTGCTCCAGCTCACCTTTTGTGGAGCGGATGAGGAAAAACGGAAAAGAGAGTGAAAGCACACATCTGAAACTCTAGCATTGATGACAAGAGATTGCAAAGCTCATTCAGCAGCTCAGTCATTTGATATCTACCTGACTGGGAGGAGGACGAGGACAGTTGTATCCTCCATAAAAGCACACACACACCTTTTATAATATGGAAACCTTTTGATGTGGTAAACCAATTCTAAACCACCACTATCATCATCACCATTTTTGATCCTTTTTTCTTCAATGGCAGCACTTCCCAATAAAGACCATGTACAACACCGTTACAATCTAAAATTTTCTTCCGCTCGGTCGCAACCATCTGCAAAGTGAGTGCTGCAGAGAAACGTGCGTTCTTAAAAGCAAATCTCTTGTGACTATATTTTGAATTTTGTATTATTGATGTGAACCAAACCCCAACGTGTGCTAAAATTAACTGGAGAAGCATATTAGGTCCAAGTTACTATTAAAGTGGTCCACAATAATCTTATTCGCACAGAGTGAAGCCAGTTTATAGTTTGTATTTGCTTTGCTACGGCTTATGCAGTCTCCATACTTGAAAGGGATCACGTTTTCATCTTGTTTTGAAGCAACATATTTTGAAAGCCATCGAGTTCCAAAGGAAATTTGGTAATTATTTCCAGCTGTGTGACAAAAGCCACGTAACCCTTTGAACAATGGTGCTCTTATTAACGCATTCAATATCATTCATTGGAATTCTACAAATAACGATATCATAGCTCTGTCCAACTAAACTCCTCATAGATATGGCTTTCACATCAAAAGTCAAGCACAATGCTCATTCAATGAATAAATAAGAGGCAACACGTTATGTATTTCAAATGTTTGGAAACCAGAAAGGAATACGCGCATAGACACTACTCTTCACTCGGCAAACACACACACTTTTGTTTTGTTATACGCAGTAGTCTCAATTCTTTTTTAAATATCTGGAGTTGCGTTTTAAAAAAAGTAAAAGGACTCACACTGGTAGCTTCAAAAAGTTATATTCTCTGTATTTTTATTCGACTCTGCTCTGGAAGTGGATGGCAGTGTCTTCTGCTCTCGTCCGCATTCCTTTCTTTCTATTCTAGTCAGGCTTTCGTACTGCAGTTCACTATACAAAATAAGAATGTGGTGGTGAAAGCGGAAATTTGTCGAGTAAAAAGAATCGTCTGTCATTCTTTCTTAGTCTGTCGTGAGTCGTGAGAGTAGCAGGCAGGGCATAAAAAACCAGACCATTTTCTCATTTTCGTCCTCGTCACTTTTAACATCCCTTCTCGTCTCTCTGCTCTTCTTGAGGATACGTCTTCTTCGCTTTGCCAATTCTTGAAGAAGCAAGAAGAGAGACAGTCCAACTAAGCGAGAGAGGAAAAGCGAAATCTGTCTTTTTGGTGAAGGCAAGACGGAAAGGCAGAAAAAAGAGGGATTTTTGCTAACGCTTGTTTTTTCCCAAAAATTCCATCTCGTGCAAATAGTAGGAAAAGGCATAAGTATCACACAGAACCTATTTCAACAACTTTCCAATCTTTTCTTCGAGTGTGTTTTCATGTAAATCTTGTGTCTTCTTAAGCCCCATCCTTTTCTCCAATCTATTTTGTGAAAGAAAAGGATTTTTCTTCCTTTGACATCAAATGAAAATGTCCCTTTGAACAAGTTTATTTCCCTGTGTAGGCTTAAGCTATAACTACACACGTTCCATATTCTTCTGCAGTCGAACCACAATTTTCTGAGCGTGCAGATTTCAATAAGAGAAAATAACGATGAAAGGGACCTTTTCATGTACTCTCGACCATTATTAACTTGGCAAACCTTGATGTTTTATATTATTTTGATTGAAACTCCTTAATGTGTTCCAAATGAATGAAACGTAAAAATTGCCGGTTTTTTCGATGAAATAAATGTATTCCTCTACTTGTTTTTAGCAGTCAACCAGGAGACGCTCATCATCATCGAACGTAGAAGGACTTTCTCCATGAATTCAGCAAGCACTTGCGTGTAGACACCTCGTACAAAACAGAATGTGGATCCACCTTTGTTCGTCCCGAGTACCATTTTTATTCAGTTCGTTTATAAGTCGTGTTTTGTGAGTTTGCCAAGAGAAGTAGATTTCATTTTAAACTTCATTGGAGTTGGCTGTCAAATAAATTGCCACTTTACAAAGATGCTCTCTCAGCTTTTAACGAGAAATCAACGTGCCATTATGATGTCCAATCGACTGCAGTTTCTCCTCTTGCTCCTATTCTACATGTTTTCAGGTAATGCAACGTAACTTTTTTTTGTATGTTATTAAGTATTTACATTCAAACATACTCAATAAACATGATTCAAAATTTAGTTTCCAAGAACCAAGCTCCAATCTCTTTATTCCTTATCAATCAATTGAAATAAAATGTGTGTCATTCCGAGCCGATGAAATTTCATTTTTTCAGAAGAACCAATCTGATCATTGGAAATGTCAGTTAAGCTAATAAGCTTCAATGATTGCTTCGTTTACGCTTTTGAGACATGTTATTTTCTAAATGATTTTTGAAAATAAAAATAAAAAATATAATAGGCTTGCGGGATTCAACATTTTACATGTAACAATTACGCCTAACAATTTGTTGAATTTCACTCTTGGCACATTTAAGCCCATAGACAAGAAAACCAATATCAGGCTCAGCTAATCATGATAATATATTGAAATGGTAGGCATGTACTATATAATTTTGCAATCTTGTAATGATAGATGCGCTAGATGTGCTGAATCGTCAGTGTGCCAATCTATTCCATGACTAAAAGTGCAATAAGGACTATGGCTCACACTAAAAACGGCACGCACCTAACTTTATAAAGAAATGGCAGTAGTCACCGAATAGAACAAAGCCATTTTGGTTACAGTTAGTCAGATCTGTGTGAGCATATCTATTGAGGGAATGAACATGATCAACATACTTGCTTCCTCGTGTGCATTTATGGCATCGCATACACATGCAACGCTTTTTGCTCATCTTGGTCCCACATCCCAGTTTGATTTCAAGGGAATTGGGGAACCTTGAAACTGTGACAGCTGAAAGGATAGCACTATAGTCTACTCGTCTATACCAAGGCACTTGAGGGGATGAAAACCAGAAGCGTCCCGAGTCACGATGAAGTCTATATTGTTGTAATTTTGGTGACGTTAAAGCTGAGTTTAAGCAGAATGCAGAACTTACTTACACTCTGCTTTCACTTGACACACATAAAGAAACCCAAATTAGCTACACTTCAATTCTGCTCACTTTAGTCACTTTTCCTTCTGGGATCAATCATATATAAATGGAGTCTTTCATGTATGCAATGTGTGTATATATATTATACGTTCCAGGTACGAACCGAGATGATGCCAAAAGTAGATAAATAGTAAAATAACAAAGCCTTCAGTAGCAATGATTTATACATAATATTTGCATTATTCATAATCATTCTTGTCAAAAAGTGGAAATGCTAACTTTTCTTGAAAGAGAAAATTTGATTTAGCCACCCGTATTCAGTATGCTAGTAGTACAACACAACATTTTCCTTATATTAAAAACCGTATATATTTCCATGCTCCCTTTCGGTAGGTCTAATGATAAGTGTATACATAGTAGGATTTTCCATTTTCCCGTGTTTTGAAGAGAAAGTGTCATTTATGGTTTTATGGTTGAGTGCCCATTTAGAGATGAATTTCGAAATTCTGAGAGATGAAAGAATAATAATTTTATTACAACGTTTTCCCCGCACTCGTTTTGTGGCCAGAAATCTCTATTCACTTCCCCCCTTTTCTCTGAAGATAAAAAGTGCCTTCAAGCAAATTTGTTGATGACACTCAAAAAGTTGGCATAAAAGCAGAAAAATGTACGCATAATGCTAATGGCGCAAGTGAAGCGTTCTTCTCCATTCAATTTCTACAATGAGGAGAACCACAGCACTAGACTTTGTACTTTGCCAATAAGTCATGCATGCATTACAATTGAATGAGTGAAATTTCGTTTATTTCTGATGTATCCTTTGACATTTATAATGCGAAAATGCAGATGGATAATAGGGAGTGAGCAATGCTGCTTGCTATAGTGCCTCTAGAAACAGACGTGGTTTACTCTGCCCCACTTTCACTTAACTTTGGTTTTACAGCGGAGAGAGCGCATTTTATTATGTTTTATTTACTTTTTTGTTGTTGTATATTTTGTTTAGTTTGCAAATGTACGTCATGCTTTGAGTGCTCAAGCTTGAATGAAACTTACTGCCCGGAGATGATGAGTGACGATGATGAAGCAATCATTTCCTATAACCCCTGCAACTACATACACGAGGGAAAATTTTGTGTGAAAGCTGTTGGTATCATCGGAGGTATTTTGCGCAAATATATTTTCTACAAATTACAATAGCTTTTTCTGCGTATGCCTGTTTGCTTTTGGATTTGTTTGCTTTCTATCTAATCGCTAATGGAAAGGGGGATTCACTAACTTCTACAAATAATATAAATCTACATATATTAATCCATCTTTGGTGTGAGCCGAGTTTTATTTATTCATCAACCTGATTCGCGTAATCCTATACTTGACGTATAATGTTTCTAGAAATGTCTCAAATGTCATTCTTCATATCGAAGCCATTTTATCCTTGTCGGTTAAATTTGAACATTCCAGCATTTTGGATTAGAGTGCTTCCAGTAACTTTACCGAATAAATTTACGTACTTGATAGAATTTTGGGGCTTTTTTAGTGTACATGCAATGTTTTCAAACTCACAAAGAGAGTAAATGGACTGAACATATTTGTTCTTGAATGAATGAATACCCTTCATTCATCGTTAAAATGTGTAATGGAATATATTAGTTCTAAAGTGTCAAATCCAAAATATGCAACATTACACTCCAGTCTCACAGTTTAATTTTTATTCTTTGAAAAAGTCGTTGATATTCATTTGGTTCATAGGATTCATAATGAAAACAATGCATAAATGTTTACTCTTCAGAAGTCTATGCATCAAGTAAAGTGTTGGTTCAGTTTAGAGAAAGTTGGGACTTTTGATCTGCAGAATTTACGGTCTTGAATTGTGTTTATCTTGGATTTATCATAATTGGTAATGAGCATAATTTACAGATTTTTCCATTATTGGGGGTGGATATGGTATTAATGCGAATCGTTTTGGTGCGCGAGTGTACAGTGGAGATTATTATACGAATGCAGTGCTTGAATTTAGGGTGGAGATATGGAAAGTGAGGGGTTTGGAACGTTTCGTTTACGTTTCCCGCGTTTCCGTGCTTGCTTGTTTTTGTAGTTTTGACCTCTCGTAAATACTTTCAGAGGAAATTGGAAGTTGTGAATTGAATATTCTATAAATTGGCAATGATTGATGATCTGAATCTTGAGTATACTACGAAAAGCTTTCATTTTACTTTTTGCTCTCAAAATTCATAGCCAATGAGTGTGTGATTCTTTCTAATTTGTTTTTGGAAAGTTTCCTCAAGAGGGAATATAACATATATCAACAATATGAATGAGAATGGCAAAGGAATAGTTTGCACCCTGATTTCTCTACTGAAAGTAAGCTTTTCTTGTTTCCAGTTACAACTGGAGAACTTTTTTGCTTTGTCTGTGATGAAACTGAGAGTCAAGATTTTGGGTGCTCTTCTGCACTTTTTTCCGCCCCTTTGACTTCATGCCGTGATACTTTTGATGCGCACTATTGCATCAAAACTGTTGGCCTTTATGCAGGTGGGGGTTTGTCTTAAAATACTTATGTAGTCTACTTGCTTTAATTACTAACAGTCAAGTTGTCGTGCGTTTTTGCTTTGTATTTCGGTATTTAGCTATTACATTTCATTTTTACTTGAGCATGTACTAACTTGTTTAATTTTTTGCGTTCATTGCTTTTGTCAGCTTATTAATACATATCGAAAAAGTATTTATGCCATTGACATAATTTTACTTGAACAGGAAGCTTGGGTACACGACGGTTTTGTTCCTCGAGGGATTTAGGCAATTACTGTGAATACATAAGAAGGCCTGGTGATCAAAGGGAGTACAGATCCTGTGTGTACACCTGCTCCGGCGATGGATGCAATGGAACTGGCGGACCTAGCCTTCCAAACGTATGGTCTCTTGTAGCCGCAAGTGTTCTTTCTCTATTTGTTTATTTCCGGAATATTTCCTCCTCAACTGTGTTCACCGTCATGCGATCGTCGGCAGCTTCATGACTACTACACTCCTGTCATCAAATAATGGATGGAAGTAGTTATTCTTAAACCAACTGGTTTACTGTCTTCTATTTCCGGTTGCTTTCTTACAAAAAAAAATAATAATTTCCTACATGATTAAGTGAACTTTGCATTGTGAATGATGTTCATGTGATGGATGACTACAACAAATCGGAAAAATTATATTATCTACCTGTTCAAGAAAGGAAAGGAAGAGAAGAGGAAAAAGAGTTTGTTATGTTTTCGCGAGACTTTTTTGAGTACTCTACTACTTGAAACGTACAAAAACTAACATAATTTAGCCACTTTTTCGTGGATTACTAGAAATTCAAGGTGAAATTTATTATGAGCAACAGACAATGATAGATTATTAAACTTCATTTCTTAAGCTAAGAATATACTAAACTGCGCGAAAGCAACTTTGTTTGTTTGCAAGGCTCAGAATTTGAGTGAGAGAAAATATATTCTATGCTCTCTAGAGAGGTATTACTTTACTCACTTTTCGATGGACAATTTGTACATCAATGTTTTACTTGATGTAACTGCGTTTGTAACTTGAATACATGATTATTAGAATATTTTTATGCAAAGATGTAGTTATTTCCAAATATTTAAAAAGCTGATGTTAAAAATGTACCATCCAACGTTTAATATAGAGCTTGTTATAGGTACATTAGTGAAATATTGTTATTACTTACGAATTCCTAAATTATAGTATAGAATTGGTCAGTTACTTAACTAATAATATACATGACTCTATTGCAGCTTGCAAGTAAACTATTTTGTACGTTTGAATTGAACTTTAAAGTAGTAGGACATCTCACTTAATTACATTAACATATCATTATTATGAACATTTCTGTAGCTGTTTGTGTCTCAATGTTTCTGTTTTTCGTTTAACATTTTTTTAAATTCAGACAATGACTCTGAAGCGTTTACGCTTGATTTACTAACACGGTGAAGAATTAACAGCTTTAATGAGTTTGAAAGCATTTGCTTTCAATGAGGAAAAATGAAGAATAAGCAGAATGCCTCATGCTCGCTAATTAGAATGTATAAAATATAGGTATGCATTTATAAAATAATTTCTCCGTTGTATTTTTGACTTTTTAAAGAAATTAAAACGCTAAATCTGTATATTTATTTATAATGAAAATAAAATTTATTTAAAAAATTGCATCTGGTTGGCCACCTTCATTTCAGGTTTTTTATTCCAATATTTAATTTCATCCTCTCACTTTAAGCATATTTAAACTATACTACAAAGCAAGCAATACTTTGTTTAATTCTTGGAAAGGCCGTCATTTCTTCATATGTTAACATATCCTGGTGAGTGGATAAAATATGTTTGATATCTATACCTTGCACAACTCGTACATACAGTTCTCAACTGCGTAATTTGTGCCACAGAACATATAGTATGATTCGATTTGAATTCATTAGTTTATTATAATTGTTGCAAACTGTGTAATATATGGAACAACCAGGTTTATGACTGAACACGCGAACTTCATACAGGTTTATGCCGGAAGGAAGTAGCTTCTTTATGATATGTCTTCTTTATGTCCACCTAATAAAAAAGAGTAAAATGAACACCCGCATTTTCATTATTAAAACAGTCAAGTTTGACAAACATTTATTTATTCACGCTGTTTTGTTTACTTCACATTACTGGGGCACATAAAATGGGTTTGGAGGGTCACGTGGATAATGTATAAAAACTACCTTTCCGACTCCCAACTTTCGTGAAACAGAACGGAAGCGGAAGACAAAAATTAGTTGAAACATTTAGTTCGATGCTACTCGAGAAGCATTAATTCTATGTATTTGCATTTTTTTAAATTTGATTCCTTCAACTGATTTATATATCGTTGTTTTACTGTTGATTACATATATTTCTCTCATGAAAGTATATAAAGTATTAATAAATAAACTTTTACATTAGATGCCTAGCTAAAAATATAATGTAGATTCGTTACTCCAACTTTTCAAACTACAACAATCACATTGTATGTAAAAAAATTACAAAAAATATATACAGCAACTATTAGAAAACAGCATTCAATTAAATTTGGGCAGTTTAAATGTTTAGAATAGGAAATGTTCCTAGAAACTTACACGGTAAGATTATGTATGTACTTTTATACCAAACAAATAATACATCATCATTACGCACATAATACATGCAATTATGGACTATGTAAACGCACTAGTATTATTTGATAGATACTCTTTTTTGAGCAAAGCATCAATTTTATTATGACCATTTCCGTTTGATTGCCTTATATACTTTTAGGGATTTTGTGTTAATATTGCGCATGAGCTTTTCAGTTAGTAAGACTTTTACTGCTCCAATCAAAGTTAGTAAAATTATATAGCATCATTAAGTTCATTACGTATAATTATTTATACCTGTAACAATTAAATGCTTCAAGCAGTAATGTACGCGTGTACACAAAGATACATTCAACCCATCTATCATGTCCTATAAAACTATACAGTCACGCTTCACACATTTATAATTAGCATAACAAATAGAATGGCTCTCACAGCATACTTCGATCAGTCAGTCAACGGTTCATGTTTTCAGAATCATTGTTTACAAACTATTACATTTACATGCTACCCAAAGTTGGAAAGTTTATGCTTAAGTAGTACAGATTTTTTATATTATTGCCGATTTCAAAATTTTTCTATTGTTTTAGTAGCGCTTCTCCGAAGAAGTACAAATTTACTCTCAAGCTGAAAGTCTCAACTTTCCCCATTGAAAAGCGTAGAAAGTACACTTTGACATTAAAAATGATTTTGTATTCGTTTAGGTAATATTTTACCAACAAAGTTACGTAGAGTATCGAGAACAAACTGAAACGCGATTGAAAACACATTAAATTGAAATAAAACCCCAAAAAACAGTGAACTGTTCATTGTCCTTGTACAGGACTACATGTAATACTAAAAAGTAAATTTTGATAATATTTAGAAGGCTTATAATATTATGCATGTAATAATAATAATGATAACAACATTTACCTACGGTACACTTATAATTGCACTTAATTTGGCTTTCAAGAGAATAATATAACAATAATCGTTAAACCTACTTTAGTTTAAAAATACTATCTGCAGTTAGTCAAATTATCATCTAAAAATGCTTGGCTTATCTACATTACTGTCCTATTACTTACAATAACTAATAATAAATAAATATAAAATTTACAATTCAAGTTCGGTTTGGACTACACTATTCTCGGCTAAACTATCTGATAATACTATACCTATTAGTATGCAACAACTGGATAAGGTGAAGTTGATTAGTTTATTTATATACCTGAATAAAAAAAGAGCATCTTATTCAAACGATTTTTACACTACATATTATTAAAAATCCATAATTATTAACAACTTTGTAACTGACATGTCGATTGGCTTTCCTTTTTTATAGGAATAATGTATGTACCTACAGGTAAGGATATATATATTTGTATATAGCTAATAAACTTGCATTGAAATCCAGAGTTTGACAAAGTTATTATAAATAATATTATAGTAATGACGAGGAGTTCCTGTGTGGTCCCTTCAAACGAGCCACCTTGAACAGTCTGCTGCTTTTTGCTACTTTGCTACTACTCGATGAATTCACTGGGCATCACTATCGCTTGTCGTGTCGTTTCCATTTTTCTCTGTGCAAAATACCAAAACTTGTCAGTAAAAGAGATCATTTGCCTTTGTTGGAAATGCTAAAACGGTGAAAGTGTTATTTTTACCTTTCTTTCCCTGGTAAGCATGGCGTCTCAGTCTATCGTAAAGGTCATCTTTATTCCCTGTAAAACCAATCAAATAATTAGTTTGAAATGCAATTATAGTTCAGTGAATGCCCAACTAAATCTATTTCATTTATTACTCACCATATATACTAGCATTTGATCTAGCTAAGCTATTTAACTGGCCATTGGCATACCCTTCTGTAAAGCGAAATAGTAAGTTTATTATTAGCTACAAAGTTTCTCGAAAGTTATTGTAAAGTTGGGTATGTTATGCGCAAAAAGTAATGTATAAAGTTTTGAAAATCTGAAAGTTGCATCTTGTAATAATTTTAAGCGAATCATTTTGGCATAAAAATTTTCATGAGCAAATGCATTGTTCTGGGAGAAAATTGAGTTTAACATAATGGAATATGCATAGTATGTATAAATACGTTTGGGTGCAATAGAATTCGAAGCTAATTTTCAGCTGCATTACTAAAAACCTTTTCCATGACAACCAAATAACATGCGACCCAAAAATTTTCTTTCAATTAACATAGTTTAGGTTAAGTGAAGTTAGGTTGAGTTAGGTTAGGTAAAATTAGGTTAGGTTATGTAAAGTTGGGTTAGGTTAGGTTGTGCAGGGAAACAACTCTGTTAACAAGACTGTACACTGTCAGGGTGGCCTGGCAAGGGTACTGGAGGCTATATTTTTGTTTCAATTGATCGATTTTCTCTATGAAAGTTAGATTTGGTTTAAAAAAAATTTTTTTTGTGTCGAAATGATCTACATATGTAAAATGCTATCAGATACAACTTTCAGATTTTCAAAATTGTATACTTGACTTTGCGCATAATGCCTAAAGTTGCTTGAGCGAACAAACCTTTCATGTAAGTTTCGTTGTAAAAGTTGGGCATGTCCCACCCATCTTCTTCATCGTCGTAATAGTGGGCGTACGTCGAATGATGAGATGGTGCTATACTCTCTGCGTATGGAGCAGCACTTGGTGCTCCATAATAGAAATTGACTTGTGATCCTGCAGTCGGATCAGGTATCGTAGATGCAGCAAGCAGCTTCTTTGGCTCTCTCCTTTTCGTCGATCTAAGACAATGCATATAAGAAATTCATCTCGTTAATTTTGCATTCCATGACTTTCATGATTGCGTGTTACATAAATCAAAGATTGATAGATTTATGCCCACATGGGAGAAAAATATCAACTTTCGCGTATATATTACCTATGGCAAATCATCCAAATGAGGAGGACAAGGACGATGATGAAGAACACACCAGCAGCAATGCCGCCAGCAATGTAGGCAAAGTCGGATTTCTCCATGCATTGCTTTCCAATGAAGCTACCTGAGCATTCACAGAATGGCTGACCCTTTTTGTCTTTGTGACAGGTACCCTCGTTGTGGCAGAAACCTTCACACAAGTCTGTTGTAATAATGAAAAAGAATGAAAGAATGAGTGACTTTTACCAAACTTTCTCTGTTATTTGGGAATACATTATATATTAGATGCTTTTTCCTACCTATGCACGTATCTCCAGTTCCATTGAATCCAGGTTTGCATTGACAAACGTAGTCTCCACTTTCTGGGATATGGAGGCAATGTGCATTTGGATCACAAAGAGTTTCCACTCCATTGACATCACAAGGATTGTAACAATCATCCAATTTGGTCTGGATCAAACAATAATGAAGATTGAATCATTAGTCCATTAGTCATTGTTTGAAAATCCTTTTTATTTTAGGGAATTAAATATGGAATGAAACTTACAGCTCCAGAGGATTTTGTTGAAGTGTCAGCAGGACAGGTAAGACATGCAGTTTGTTGGCTCTCGGGTTGATAAGTTCCCCTCTCACAGAATTGACAACGGTTTGCAGTTGTGTTAAGATATGAGCCTGAAAGTACAAGTTTAGTTTTCACCAATTCATTCAGCAAATGGAATAGTTAAATACATAAATTAAAATTTGAAATTCACATACCTGGTCGGCAGATTGGTAGGGTACAGTCTTCAATTGCGGTGGCTCCTGTTGATTGCGTTGTCCTTTCAATGGGACAGCTAACACAGGCTGGATGAATGCCTTGAGTACGGAAAGTACCTCTTTTACAGGGCACACAAATGCCTTCAGAGCTCAATTCTTGACCACTTGAACACTCATCTCTGCACTCCAACTCTGAAACAGCGTCGGTTTTCTGTGTGGTTTTTCCAAGTCCGCAAAGTTTGCAAGAAAACTGGCCTTCTTCAGGTTGATACTGTCCATAACCGCAACTTTTACAAAGCTCGGAAGACTCGTCAAAGTACTTTCCAGCTGGACAACGTTCCTTACATTCCTTGGGGGATCGGGCTCCAAGGATTTTAGTGATTCCAGGTTTTCCAGCAATGCTTGGACAAGATCTACATTTTTGTTGACCGGTTTCAGATTGGTAAGTTCCCACAGGGCATACTTCACAGCTATTGTTGACACTGCTATAAAATGATCCGGAAGCACAGGGGACACAATCAGAGCCGACGACTACATGTCCAGGAGCACAAGCATAGTCAGAGACCAAGTCCAATGATGTTGGGTCAGCAGAAGTGTTGGGAAGAACATCTCTCACATCAAAAGCATCATTTTCAAGGATGAGACCTTGCAAAAGTTTCTTAATGTTGGACCTCTCGTTGGTATTCACATTAGTGATTGGATCACTCAAAGCTGGGAAGCTTATTTCAACGTCATACACGTCTTCATTGTCAGTCTGTCTCTTGCTGATTGCACGAAGAGAACGAGACTTTTTGTCACAGAGGACTCCAATATTAAGGTCTTGACATTCCGCTCCGTCCTTTGTCTTGGATGCACAGAATCGCCAGTCTTGGTTGAGTTTGGCGATGGCGAGCTTAATTCGTTCGCGAAGAACTCCTTGACCAGCTTCATTACAGAGACCGGCACTTGGGAATTGGATTTTGACCTTGAAGACCCTTTGTGCTGGTCGGGATGCTATGATAGGATTAATTAAATATTCAAGATGGTATTAAAACTCATATCATAATAATGAAAACGAATGAATTTGTATTTTACAAACCTGTGCATGCAGGATAAAGAAGAGGTCTGTCAATGTCCTGGCTAGGATGCCAGAATCCTTCAGCCCCACAGGCATAAAACTTGGGTACACTCTGGGAGAACTTGAGTCCAGAATTGCAGGAAATTTCACAAGCCTTGAAATGACCTCCTGGTCCCCAACCAGAGCATTGAGATGCGCCACCGTCTGGATCCGGAAGTGCAGGGCAGAATTCAGCTGAAAACAGTGAAAAATAAAGTTTTATTATTTAACTGTCCATGATTCCATGATTCCATCAAGTGGTTCTCCTTAATCTTACCTAAAACATAAACCTTGAATCTACACATGGCATTATTTCCAGCTTGGTCATATGCCACGTAAGCAATGTCATAGTTGCCCCAAAGTAGGGTTTGTCCAGGTCTAAATCCTTGCTTTTCTTCAACTTTCACAACACCAACGTTATCAGTGAAAACTGGTTCATCCCAGGTTACAGTAGCAGAGCCGTTACGAGTGATGACCCACATACTACCGGGACAATGCGTAACTTGAGGGGGTATTTTATCCATAACCATAACGT
>JAQIXX010000929.1:0-43482 GCA_034700605.1 Willowsia nigromaculata
CTCTTAAATGAATTTTTAAATGTTTCTTCAAGTCTGACGACAGGATGAATGCCCTGCCGCATTGCTCACAGCGATGATGTCGCTCACCAGTATGGACCTTTTTCCTGATAATATTCAAAAGGAAATTATATTATAATAATTCATTATAACAACTAAAATGCATAGAGTAAAAAGTAATTTTTTATAAAATCAAACTAACCTGTGGTAGTGCAGTGACACAAGTTCGTGAAACTGCATTCCAAAGTCTTCGCAAGAATATGGATTTTCACCTGTGTGAATCCTCATGTGCCTTTAAAAAAATAAGCATTAAAAATGTTAGCTATAAATCCATTACTTTTAATTATCAAATAGTGGACGTAAAGGAGGTTCCAGTGGCGTAGTACCTTTTAAGAAGCGCTGCATAGTTGTAAGCTCGATCGCAAATGTGACACCTGAATTTCATATCTTGAGATTGAGCTCTCCGATGCAAAATGAGAGAAGATTCCTTTACAAACTGCTTGTTACAAGCTGAACACCTAAAAAATTAGAGCAACAATGATTGTGACATACCACAAACAATAACTAGTTATTAGAACTATTTTATATCCATCAACTTGGAGCACTTACTGTAAATTGTTTTTATCCTTGTGGGTCTGGATGTGTTTCTTGAGATTAGATATTTGCACAAACGCTCGGCTACAAACTAAAAAAATAAAATACAATATTAAGTTATATTTAAAAAACAGTCAAAAATCATTCATCAGATAAAACAATTCATGACTCACTGGGACAGACATAAGGCTTATCTCCAGTATGAATCCGCTCATGCTCTTTACGATTACTGTGAGTAGCGAAACCACGACCACAGTATTGACACATGTATGCCATTGTTCGAATAGAATGAGTTTTGACGTGGCGTTGTAGATCAATATCATTATCGAATGACGTTTTACATGTGTCGCATTTGAATGGCAAGTCGTTCCTTCTCACTAAGGGCTCTGGCTTTTGGTCTTCAAAAAATTCAATTTTGTCATAATCTTGCAGCTTTGTCGTCGATGGCTTTGGATCACTTTTTCTACCCTTTACAGGTTCAGAATGATGGTCAGTGGAGGATTTTGCCTTACTTCCTTGTTTAGAAACGCTGCTTCGCTTTTCTTTTTCCACTGGTTTGGGTTTTTCAATCGTTTTTGCTACTTCAAGCTCAGTCACTGTAACTTCTTCGCATCCAAAGTCCACAAATTTATCACAGGTACTAGCCGTTTCTTGAATTTGAAAAAAAAATTACCATCAACACTTTCTAATAATATACTAAATGAACATCATGATTGCTTGCTAAAAAAAATTACCTTCGCCAGTGGCTGCTTCGGTTTTGACGCGCTTATTGTAATTATGATACAAGTAGAGGTTGACAAGTCGATCATCTTTTTCTTTCATTTCCTCACATTCCCAACTCTCCCAAAGCTTCCATGCTCCACCTGGGTAATTTTTATTGACATTGTACAAACCATGTACTTCCTGTTCATGCTTTTTCAGTTCTTTCGAGTTTCCAATTTGCTTTCTGCAGTGAACACAAGTTTGCAGCGCATGTTCTTCTTCGTAATGTTCCCTGGATTCTTCCTCAGATTGAAAACGTTGGTCACATTGAATACAATCGAATTCCGCAGATTTAATTTGGCTATTTATTAGTCTTAAGTGGTCACGATATCTCTCGGTAAAGGGGGTCGGACGAAGTCGTTTGAAAAAATGCTTTGATACAAAATGATCGTAGGGTCGATTTTTTGGGAAATATCTATAAAGATTTATACACAAATTGTTAGCAATGATTAAAACGCTCCTGGAAATATAATTTTTTTTATTGCTTGAATGATACTAACCTTTGAATTTGACCTTTGATATCATAACGGTGTTGTTTCTCATGTCTCTGTCGCAGGAAGCTAGACCAAAACTGCTTGCCACATCTTTTGCATCCATACATTTTCATATTGTCTTGATGAACTGATATCAAGTGTTCGTCCAGTTCTGGCATACCATCAAACCACTTGTAGCAAAGAATACACATTGCAGTCTCTATTGACGTAAATTAAATGTTAAACATGAATTAATTTTCCCAAAGATTCGATGATTTGTTTATTTAAAATTAAAGTTTTGTAAGAGCGTTACTTACTTGTTGGATCAGGTCTACTCAAATAAGAAATATAGAGTTCATCATCGGGATCAATGCCAGGATACAGAAATGAAGACACAAGAGGAGGCGAGTTGTCCATGCTGTTGTCTTCATCATCTTCATTATTTTCGAATAACGTAACGACGGGTGGTGAAGTAGGCATATCGACTTTACTCTTGGTAGGGAATATTTCGACTAGAGGAGGCATAACAGCTTCTTCCATAAAATCCATATTTTCAGCGGGTTCTTCTTTTACACACTTTTCATTCATTTCAGTACTTGTTTTTTCGCTACTTTTCGTAGCATCAGTCAAAGTGTTCATTTCCTCCTTGAGACAGATTCCTTCACTGCGTTCTCCCTCACAGACTTGATCATTACAGATTTCTTGCTTCACTGTATACAGGGTAGTTGGTGGGAGATCACCGTTGTTTTCTGATGCCATATTCAAACTGTAACTAACTTCAGAAGCACCAGCCTCCGCCTCACTTTGAACCATTGGGATATACTGTAGTGGTATCTGCGTTGGGTGAAGTGAATGTTCCTGCATTCCCGGTACCACACCCGTATTTGCAGACTTTAATGCTCCATACTGTTCAGTTTCAGACGCGATTTCCGTTTCAACAGTGAAATCAGGCACTGTCCCGTCATCAAATGTTTCAGTTGTTACTTCAGTGGTTGCTGCAGGTGTGGGTACTGCCGTAACGGCAGCATTCATCAGAAATTGATTTAAACTTAAATCATCCACTTGATAATGAACTTGCTGTGGATCATACGAAGCAGTAAACTGATGCTCTTCCAGAAATTCAGGCTGAAAGGTTACAGTATTCTGGAAATTTTGCAGGTTAATAATTTCCACGTTGCGTTCATCCATCACGAAAGGATCCAGTTGAATTTCATACACAGTTTCATCCGCCATGTCTGGTTTATTCAGAACTAACGAACTTTCTAATATGTCCACATGACCAGATGGATCCAACTGGAGAAAATAGGAAGATGAAGACGATGATGGAATTGCAGACAACTGCGTTATCGTTGCCTCGGATGGCCCCATCTGGAAATTTAAAATGTTCTTATATCACTGTCAAAACACTAACAAATGCATTTAAATTCAATAAAAAAAGCATTTTGTGACATACCTCCATGGTCTGCATATCAGATTGAATCAATTTTTCTCCAGGTAGTAGTGTGCATATGGTACTCCAACAATCAGTTCTCTCAGCACTTAATTCTAGCCCCAACTATGTTCCACTATCATATTGGTAAATGCAAAGTATTTGAAAAACAACAACAGTTGCACGAGTGTACGTAGACTGGAAAATTTCAGACACGGGTTGTTCTTATAAAAACCTGCATTGAAAAAATTTAAAAAATCTGAAATTAATCACCACTTTAGAAAAGTCAATTTATCATGTACCATTCATGCCCAAATATGTGCACACTATAGACTAGCTTAAATTTCAAATACACAAATGTCAATTATTTAATTACCACAATTTAAATTAAACTTTGAATAGATTTCATCACAATTAACTCTGAATGAACTAGGAAACTCAAACAAGTCAAACAATAGAATCATCAGCAAAAAGTCAAAATCCTCCAGCACAAAACTACAACCTACGTAAACAATGATGGAACAAAGGTCTACCCTCACTTTTAACTAGTGCCCACCAAAGTCTCTCACTGATTGATAATGTTTTTCATAGTCGATCGGGCGGTACATCATGAGCCCAGGGTAAACATATGATTTACGTTGATCATTAGGCTTCATGCGTTATCCTTGTCTTTGTGTCGCAAACGAATTGTGACAAAGTCTGTAGTCAAAGTTTACCGAGTCACAAAAAAATGTAAATGACTTTGTCTCTCACGTCTTCATGTTATCTGACATTAAAAATATTAGCCTACAGTCTAATTTCGAGTTTCGACACACTTAAACCTTCAATAATGCTGCATGCCAGCAGTTTTACATATTCA
Organism: Willowsia nigromaculata; assembly: GCA_034700605.1. Taxonomy (NCBI): domain Eukaryota; kingdom Metazoa; phylum Arthropoda; class Collembola; order Entomobryomorpha; family Entomobryidae; genus Willowsia; species Willowsia nigromaculata. The sequence continues at coordinate 4,115 of JAQIXX010000929.1, forward strand.
TGCATACACTTTCACCGGTAGCAGAAGTGCTTTTTCTTAGTTTACCGTCAGAGATGTCGTCTTTAGCCAGCCCAAAAAATAAGGGAAAACTAACGGCTAATATGAGAATCTATTTTGTAGAAAGCATTAATTGCAGCTTTTCTTAATTAGTGTAATAATTTGTGAATTTAGTTAGTTTCCTATTTGTAGGAAAACAATAAAATTACATGCATGTAAGTACGTCTGTGTTGGTAAAAGAGATGATAAACTATCTAGTAGGCTGATTTTTCTTCGTGTATGCATAGTTCATACACGAAACCACTATGCTTTCATCCGATGATAATGCCGTTTATGCTACGCTTTCAACGCTACTCACTCCTTTGCTCGTAGAAGAGACTTGGGATTGGACAATATTGAATGGAACAAGGCCACACGTTCATACTACAACTTGCATATATATTTCTCTCTCACTGATCTATATAATATGCAGTCGTTAAAGAGTAAATATATACTTAACAGCATACATACATATTAATTCGAATGCAAAGGATGTTATAACAGCTTTAAGTATGTGTAATGTAGTACGCATTCACTTACTCAAAAACTACACACGACGGTATTCTCGCAGATACATCATCATGCAAAAGAAAACTCAACTTGTTTACAATAAAACGCAACACCGACCGACACGAAGCCAAAAACCAACAATACATTTTTTTTTCTTCAGAGATGCTCATTCGATCATGTTTTTAGGAATAATATTGCACCACATACCACACCATTGACTGATGCCATATTATGCAAAATCATCATTAACGTTAGTTGCATTAACGTTAACCCTTTTGATGCTTAATATTATGATCGCCAAAGTACAAGTCGATTATTGCACTTAATCTATGACTCTCTTGTTAGTACTACATGAATTAATAGGTATGCTACATTAAGATGCATTATTATTACTAAACTTCCACTTCTATTGTTCTTTGATTTTTAAAGGTGCTTTCAAAACATTTAAATCTTTCGTAGACATTCAGATAACACTACTTTTCCAAATATTTAAACTTTAATAGAAACAAGAAATATACTAAAATTAGCTAAACTGATTGTTGCTTTTTTGTTTGCCTGTTTTTTTCAGAAACGAATTCAAATGTTAAGACAATACGGAAATTGGTATGGATTGCCAATTAGATTTGTAACATGAGCATAGTTAAATTTAACGCATAACACACCTTTGCAAATATTAGCATTTTGATAAATTTGCTAAATCCCTGACAAGCATTGCATAGTTATCTTCAAGTTTATTGGGAGAACAATGAAAAATGGTAGAATTATTAAGGAAAGCTTCCTAATTCAGATGAATATTTTAGTAGCATCATCCAATCCAATGTAAGGCTATAGTGAAAAATAAATCGTAAAATGAACAGACGCAATATTATTACCGTTTTATTACGACAATAGTAGTTGTCAATCTACTAAAAAAACGTTTGTGCATGTTCAATATTGCATTTGTTTTGAGTATCATCACGTTTTAATCGTCTTTCTAACTTGCAAAGTTAAATTTTATGCAATCGAAATTATGTACACCAAAATAGTAAGCTAAACTAATGGAAACCTGAGATCAGCCATGTTCCTTCATGGAAATTTGCCTACTCCACACATCATATTATTCCGTCTATTCAATGATGATCCAGCTAATTTTTTGATGATAACCTCAACTCAACTGTTTTCAGAATTGCTTTAGAAAGTATGTAAACGCTTCGCTGTCATTTTTTTCCACCTACAAAAATGTACAATCTGCATCTGGAATGGAATCAGAATTATTAGTGCATAGTGCATTTTCCTAAAATGAACTTTTGGCGTTATGTTGGTAGATAGAGCTACTGAGCTGCAAATAAGCTAGCTTTACGTTTGATTAGTGGCAGCAGTGGCAAACGAGAAAATGAAGAACTCTTTCCTCTCCATATTTCCACCTAACTATTGTGAACAATCGGTACAAGATATCAGGAAAAAAAATTTCCCTATGTTCACCAAATCGGCTTTGTACACACATGTGTATTCTCGTTTATGCTTTTTTGAGCTGTTTACGTTCGTCTGAAGATTTTTTGAGCCTCTCTCAAAACCTGTGACTTGAGATGCTTTTTTACAAAGCCTTGCTCTTTTTGCAAAATTATCTCTACATAAAGGAAAAAATAATTACAAACTTACCGACAATTTCGTACAGTTTTTGTTCCTCTTTCCAACGGTATCAAATTTATGACTGCTTTCTTAGTTGATAATTTAAAATTTAACTGTTTTCTGCAACGCAATTGGGAACGGTTGTGTATGAAGCACGGAGCAAAAGGTGTGATAGGATTTTACATGCTGCTTCTGTTGATGTTTTTATGATTTCTATAATGCTCAGCTACTACAGCCATACAAATTACGAACACCAAGCATTGCAGTATCATAGCATAGCAGGTATCGCTTTTTGAGTCAGTTGCTCAGAAGCGTGTGTGGGATACGAGAAAGGAGTAAAGAAGACATTGCGAAAGGATAATATGATGAGGAAGAAAAGGGCTGAGCTTACCTATTCCATTGCGTCCACTTTACTTTGTTCAAAGCATATCCCACACGTAGCTCAAAAACTCGCTGGCCAAAGAGGAATGGCTGGTCAATATTCAATCGGTTAGGGTTGCACAATTAAATTTGTGGTTGACTGTTGACATGATTTAGAGTTATTTAAAATGACGTTCAAAATACTTCTTAAAGATCCATTTGATTAAAGGAACAATTTTTCAAATACTTGATGATTTCAGGAGAAAATGAACAAAGGGAGGACAATCTTCCTTTTTTATGGAATGAACGCACCCTTCTGCCTTGCCAGCATAGTATAACGGATAAGTATTGAGGTATTGTGGAAGATACGCAGTAATACTATCCCAAGTTTCTAAATAATCTTCACAATATTAATATTCGTATATAGCATCTTTTACAACCAAGTATCACAAGAGGTTCATAAAATGTTCATCTGCAATCATATTATGTATGTGTTACATTCAAAAGGTAGAATTTTTGTTCATCTCGTCACTCAACATTGTGAAGTATCATGGAAAATTTAACGCATACAACACAATGTGATCTAATGTGCTTTAAATGTGCTCTCTTTCACGCACGTCGACGGTGTCCTCCTCTTACACAAAATCAATGCAATATCATTTGTGCAAAATGTGTGTGTAGATAATAGATGACAAAGATAGAAAATGTAATATATTGCCAGCAAAAGAATGAATGACAACGAGTGCGTTTTTTAAAACCAACTGCGTTTCTCTGCATGTAACATATGCAATGCCTGTTACGTTGTCGTCTGTAGTATTGTCTTTGTATCGTAATCATAACTCATTCCTATACTGGTGAATTAATTGAGCTTTGACGAAAAATACATGCACACAACGTAGTTCCAAAATATAAAACACCCATCGTCGTAAACGGTTGAGGGAATTACATACTCAAAAGTATATCGATTAGCGTTATCCATTGCAGAAAGTTTTTGCTCTCAAGTAGAATGATGATGATGACTATATTTTAAGGAAATTAGTTCGTTTCCACATTTCTATCCCATTTGAATGGAGGTATGAGACTTATCCTGAGTGATGACTGATGACATGCATTGATATTATGTATGTTAGCTACGGAAGAGAAAGCCGGTATTGTCATCTGTTGCTTTTTGATAAACTTAAAATATAGCGTAGGTAAATAGAATAAAAAATAAATGTAATCGATATAATATCGATATTTTACTCTTAGAATTGTACTGCTAGCTTATACATACGCGTTTTGTTTGTGATCCTTTTGTTTTATGTTTATGATGGCTTAACTTACATAATCACATAAAATTATATTTTAATCAATGCCCTACTCAAGCACAAATGACGCTTCCATAAATAAAGCTAACCTCCAAGTAAAACTTGTGTCGTAAGCATGCCTATACATTAAATGGAAGTGCCTACCGGGATGAAACTTACTACTAAAATGTAAATGATTACAGATCAGTTTCCCTGAGTTGTGCTGTAATGCATTGTGTGTAAAACTTTCAAATTATGTTTTTTATTTCCGTTGAATCGAAGCAAATTAAAGAAAGTTCTTTTCTAAATCACTAAATATATAGTAAGAATGAAGTAGAATAGTACATATTATCACTGCTTTACTGTGCAAACATTTCACAAATTAATAAGCCATATCACACATTTTTCTTTGAGGGAAAGCACTGATAGCTTCATATATACTTTATTTCAATCTTACAGCAAACAGATGTTATATGCTCTCCCCGATGGTTGTTTTTCTAAAGATTGACGAAAACTTGTTCATGTTCCAATTTTTTCAATGTCACTAGCATTAAAACCAGCACAGATGAAATAAGAAATGCAAATTGCATCGCTTGTCTAGTTTCCCACAACTCAACAGTATGCTTCTATAATATTGTCCTGCTCTGAGCCTTTGTGTTGCTTGCATTGGTAATTGGCGAGTCGACAAGATCTTCTTAAATACTGTATAATATGCCTATATAATATAGAATGACGCGTGCCCTATATACTTTTTGAAATGAAACATCCACAGTCTTATCAGGTCATCCATGCTTTGAGCTGAGCCCATTCACGACAACTACTCATCCGTCAGACAAAAGTTTTCATAAATCTAATTTTGCCTTTGATGTCTCCTGTTTCCGACAGTTGCTAGTGATGCAGGATACAGGATACCGTTACATAATCCTCCATTTTTTTCAATTCCAGAGCCGTTAATCGGTGGAATGGCTCAATGTAATGATTTTGGGGCAGGTAAAATCACTCCCGTGTCAGTGATACTAGGCACATTTTGCTGGCTAGTTATAATTACTTTTCTCGTTCTTCCCATTACGCTTCTCTTTGCTTTCAAGTGTTGCATCATAGGACTAGCTTATCTGTTTTACGACGATTTATATTCAGTGTCCACAACTGACGCAGCTTTTGCTATTGGATGCAGTTGGCGAAAGTCAAAGTTAAGTGTTGGTTTATTGTTAAGAGTTCAGGGGCAACTCGAGTTGTCACAAATTCAGGACAAGTTTTACACGTCATTGTTGCAGCCTAAAGTAGGTAATAAGCCCAAGTATGAGAAACTTTACTCATGCTTGGTTACTTTCGGAGGTTATGTGTTTCGAAAACTCTTGCCTATGGACTCCATTAAGTTGGATAGGCATATATACGTGAGAACATTTGAGGGGGAGGAGTCTTTGGAGTGTGTTGTGCAAGACTGGATGGAGAAAAGTTATGCTGAACTTTCGCCAGCTTGGGAAATGATGATCGTTCCACCCCGCTCAAATGATGACTCATCATGTGTTCCCCAAACTTATGAAACTGTGATATGTTTTAAAATTCATCATGTTTTTGCTGATGGGTATAATATATTCAATTTTAGTTGACGGTTAAACGTTTTATGCACTTTTCTGGAAAAGTTTCACTAAATGATTATGATTTCCGGTAGGTACTCTTTGCTGCATATACTGGATACTCTTACCGATAACCACTCGCCTTATCTTGTCAAAGACCCGATGGAGTCGTTTACCAAGACGGTATTATTATCCTTGATTTGATATTTTATGACGATTCATATGCATAAATGAGGGAACTATATATTTTCAGATTTTGGACATTTTAAGTCTTCCTATAAACCTTCGGTTATTGGGAGGTGACGCAGCACCAAAGCACAACCCCATAAGAGTAATAAATCCACAAAAATCATGGAGATATGCGTTCACAACTGTTGACCTTGAGCTAATCAAAACCATTCGGCAAAAGTATGACGTACATTTTGCTTCCGTTATACTCACATTAACCGTGGGGTCAATACGACAATATATTTTGGAAGATCATTCCAAGAAGCAGCTACCGAATTTTTTAGTTACGGTCAACACGCTCCCTCTTTGGCCTCAGCATCCAGCGTTGACTCATCAGTTATGCAACCACTGGTAAAATAAGTTACCTACTTTAACATTTCATAAAAAATAATGCAATAAATGTCAAGTTTAAGTACTTGCATTTAAGATTTTAAAAATAAATGATGGACCGTTTTCTCGTAGGACATTGGGAGTGATAAAGTCTCCTGTTGTAAAAGATGATCCCCTGACAAGATTACTGCAAACAGAAAAGGACTTTCTTGAATTTCACAATGTGGGATTGCAAAAAGTCGCAATTAATTACCTATTTCCAGCTGCCTGGTTGTTCCCTTCAGTCATATGTGAAAAAGCATTAGAAGCTGACCGATTTGGCTACAATTACGGGCTTACATCGCTAGTGGGAGGGAGCCAGTACAAATTTCTAGGTCACCCTGTGACAAACATTTACCCCCTGTTGACCCTGATTGACTCACATCCATACACAGGTAACTGAATTCATCCTAAATTATCAGCATATTAATTAATTTGAGATGGAGAAAGTTAAGACGCTCAGAATCGACTTTTCTTTGTTCGTATAGCATTTTCCTGGTTTACGTTCTCACAATCTGGGAAGTTGGATGTAACTTTAGCTGTGGCGCCTGAACTATTTCCTGATCAGGCATCTTTATCAAAAGTGACCTCTCAATATTTTCAGACTGAATTAGAAAAACTTTGCAGGCAATGTGGTCTAGAAATAAGCAGATAGTTTTTTTCTCACGCAGACGGAAATAGTAATACTTGCTGCACATGCAACTTGTGTAGGCAACTACGTAGATATTATATCTTGGTAAGAATGACTTTACTACGTACCTTAATGACATGACATAATATTATTCCTATCGTATGGTTGAAAATCTGACAAAAAGAAAGATCTTCAAATTAACACATCAGTGAAAATCATCTGCATGATTGTTATTAAAATTATATGTAGTCAATTCAATAAAAATCATACGAATTCATAGCTGTTATTTGTTTGTTTGCTTTTCTCTCTTTATCTAGTTTAAATGTGTAGTATAAAATGTCCATATATTGTTACTTGCATGCAAGCTGTTAAAAGTTGAGCTCTGAATAATAATGATACACTAAACTTTGATCCATGTTCTTTTGTACTTTGTTCTCTCTATTTCGTTGTTTGAACGCGTACGGGGAAACTGTGCAGTGTTACATTTCTTCTCATAGACCACAATTCATCTTCCCTATATCGCTAATGTGCACTTTTTTTGCGTTGTTAGTTGGTATATGCAAGCCATTTGTGAATGTTTTGCCCCAAAGGATCTAAAATGTCTGTGGGAAATATACTGCTGCTCACCTGGTAATTGTGAATAGATTTTGCTCAGAAGAGTCGAAGAGTTGAGGTTGAGATTTCCCAATAAGTAGTACATTCTTTTACCTGTGGTTTAAGGCAACTGACAACGACAACTGACATTTATAGAAAATTTTGTTGCTTCCGACAAAATGAACCATGATTGCATTCTGCTGTTATCAAACAATTAGTTCAAGTAGAGTGACATTCAGAGCTGGATAAAAAAACGAAGATCATTTGCGTAAATGATTCACTGACAAAGCTTGCAATACACTCTGAAAAACAATACCCTAATATTATATGGTTATAAGAGTTCTGTCATGGGCAAAGATAAAAGGTTATGGAGAAAGTTGGTGAAAAAGTTGAGACGAAAGAAGAACCGACAAAAATATGCCCAGTCCCTACTTGACAAATCTCCCGATGAAGGAGATGATGACAGCAGTACAAATGAGCACCATGCGGTGATTGATTCAGATAACGACGAAGTGGAACCTGATGACAAGTACTTTCTCAGGAGCAGTGAGTGGGAGGAAAGAGAGAGACAAGCAGAATTGGCTGCTACAATAAAGCAAATTGAAGATGAAAGAAAGGCTCGCATTGAGGCTGAGAATCAGGTAATTACATTAAAGATGTAAATTGTGTTTGTTTCTGGCATCGTAAAGAATCGTGTATAATGAAATGAGGTGACTAAATCCGGTGCACAATATTCATGATCGATAGTGACTCGGCTCTGTCAACTATATGTACTATTTGTCTTATTCACAGATCGAGATCATAGTGTGCCTTGCCTAATTTTATATTCTAATTTTATGCAAACTCAATTGAATAATCTGTTGTGTGTGTATAACTTTCTATTACAGAGGAAGATAAGGGAAGAATGGGAAGCAAAGCAAGAGGAAGAAAAAAGAGTGAAAGAGGAAAAGGAGCGTCTTGAGCAACTAATGAAGGAGAAGCAGGTTCATATTAGAGGAATTTGAAAAGTATCCAGTTGTTATAATAAACGTTCAAACGATTATTATAATATTTAGCCAATTTATTATATTTTATCACGAAGCAAACGTTAATATTTTCCTTAACTTTAACAATTGCGAAAGATTTACTAATTAGTTCCTTTACAGCGTCCTTGAAAACAAGGGAAAATGTATGATGTATGACGTGAGATTTGATTATTTTGGTTGCGGACTAAATAAACGTTTTTATGTGTTCTGCACGTAGGAGGCTGAATTCAACGAATTTTTAAGCTTCCTCTCTGGGGTAAGGAGATAATTGAAAAAGCAAAGCTTCCCCATGCAAAAAATAATTAACACAAATAATTTTGAAAACAATAATTACCTCTTTTAGGATATAGAGACACCTCCAACTAAATATTTGTTGCCAGACACGGTTCCGGATGAAGAAAACGTATGCTTTTATTTTTCAAGAACTGCTGCTTGTCGGTTTTACGACAGGTGCACCAAGTAAGTACCTAATAAGTCATACCCATTCATTCCTATCACATTTACCAAAGTTGTTTCATGATGTTATAAACAAAATTATCTTTCAGATTGCATCCACGTCCAACCCTTAGCACTGCTATTCTTTTTCCCAATTTCTTCTCTCATTTCAAGTTGGAACAGTCTACGAGAGACGAATACGATTCCGATCTAGGATTGGAATACGAAGACAAAGAACTGCACCAAGAGTTTATGTTAGACAAAAACAATATAAAATTCTTTTAAAAACTCATATTGTGTATTCATACTAATTTTTAATTGATATTTTACTAGCGATTTCTATGAAGATGTTGTACCTGAATTGCGTAAGTGTGGCACGCTTGTCCAATTTAAAGTTTGCTGCAATCTGGAGCCACATTTGAGAGGGAACGTGTATGTACAATATCAAACGATAAAGGAATCAGTTGAGGTAGAAGTTTTAAACTAGGATTCGTGATAAGTATTATAATTGGGAAATTAATGGTAATATCTCATTAATCAAGATTATGATTATATTATGCACTTTTTCAATCTCTCCAAAATATATTTAGGCATTTCGTAAGTTCAATGGACGATTTTATAATGGAAGACAACTATCACTCCAATTTATTAAAATGGATTCATGGCGGTCTGCTATCTGTGGATCATTTTTACGAAAAGCGTGCGTCAAGGGAAGATCATGTAACTACCTACACGTTTTTAGAAATCCGACGAAAGAATTTGTAAAGGCAGACCATGACTGGAGGGAAGTTTCCAAGCATCATGCATCAGTAAACAGTGGAACTATTGCACCTCGGGCGTGCACGTCCAACTTTCACAGCACATCACAAAGTAATAGTGCATCACATTTGAAAGCAGCTATTCAGACGGATCTGACTGAGCACAACAATCAAAGCAATAAGACTGTTGAGATTAGTCTGAGTACTGGAAGCGTCTCTAATTCAGGAAACAATGTGGAAAGTTCAAGCCAAGCTTCCCATGGTAGAAAAAGATCTCGATCCTCGTCCTCGATTGCAAAGAGGAAGAAAAAAGACAAGAAAGAAAAGAAAAAATCAAAGAAAGTGAAAAAGCATAAAAAGCGCAGTAAGAAGCATCATAAAACTAGAGATAGCTGAAATTCAAAGATGACTAAAACTATACGGAATTCAACTGAAAAGGATCAAACTGCATACCTGAATCACAATAACACGAGAATATTTCAAATATTTTACTTACTAGTCGCTGCCATTATCAATTTATGTTGGTAAAAGTTTTGCAAAATCACCAGTCATTCTTGTTCCAAAAATCAAATAATAGTAAAGAAAAATAAAGAAAAATTACAAGACTTTTTCACAAGATATAAACTATCGTAATTCGGGAGACTTAAACTACTTATCCGCATTTGCCAATCGGGACTCCGGATGGTTCTTCAAGTCCTACTGCTACGTATAATAAAGGTTTTCTCTCTCACACAACCAATAATGGCAGTTAATAATCGAGCAAAAGCATGGATAATGTCATTTGCTAGGAACTGGTCACAATAACTTTGATGATTAAGTTTAAAAATTTGATCCGTTGGAATCATATAAAAATTTTCCTACTGAGGGTAAGATGACTAGGATGAAAAAGGCATAATTAAATACGTCTTTATTAGTTAAAAAATTAGCAGCAATACCTAATCGACTAATCTTTTGTGAAAGTAAGCCGCAATATTGGTTTTTTGTTGTAGTATGTATTTATTTATTTACATGCTTTCAAATGCGTACTACTGAGACGTGTAGTACAATTTTAACCATAGATGAGATTTCTGTTAATTACATTCAAGAGATAAACAAAATCGTAATTTTGTATCAAAGCTCTGAAAACGTTAATTGTCGTTGCATGCATTTGCGAATGCTATTAGGTAGTTATTAGGCTCCAAATGCTTCAAATTCATCTCAAGAATCAACAAGTGTCAATCATACAAGTAGTGGCATAAGCATAGCACGAAGCAAATTACTACTTTCGGAACATTGGTACTTGCATGCGAGCTTTCTTTTCGTGCATGAGTGAAACATTTTTCTTGCAGGTTATGTTGACGGAATAAAAAGTTGGCAGTCGGCATGATGTAGTATGCAATACAATAAGAAAATGGAATTGAAGGGATCAGCTAATCAAACTTCTTCCTCATGACAAATGCAAAATACTCTAGCTTTTCGTAGTGTTTCTGAGCAAGAATATAATTATTTGTTCTCAAGTAAAGTAAAGTTGCTGGTTGCAAAGAACACCTGCTCCATAGTATTTTATAGACAGGTAAACTTACAATTAGATAAGAGCTTTGAATTAGACAAGTGCTATGAAGAGCTTTGATAATCAGTTTTTGAGTTTTTCAAAAATAGTGTTTTTTGCATTGGGACTACAGCTTGTATAATAATATGAATCTACCTTTTAAGTTGCCGATAAAGACTTTTTACGTGCCAGAGATGCATTTCATTTTAATAGCATAAATGGCTTATATCCGAAATACACCAAAAGAGCATTGAGACAGGTAAAATATCTTCGTTCTTGGTTCTTGCCAACTAACCAGTTCATTTATTCCTGCATCTCCAAGTCTAACCATACACCCCTTTCTGGTATGCATAAAAAATATTACAATGTTAATGTTAGATAAATGGTGGCTGTTGTGCATTGTTATTGCTACTACTCGGTTCTTCTCTATTATTTGTTGTCTTTATTTGTACCACATGCCGCTCATGCAGAATGCAATGCTGGTATGCGTTTGTTGCTGCTGGTCGGATTAAAATGCACCAAATGTATATAAAAACTAAACTATTACTTTATTCGTACTCAATCAAGAGAAGAGTAAAAAAGGCTAAAGTAAGTTAGTCAGCAGAGTTTGCCTGAGGATTCTATTACTGTGGCACGCAGTATCATCATCGCTTCATCAGTCGCCTCTATCATTTTATTGTGCATGTACATGAATGCATTACATAGAAACTGGGTATTTAATATGGCTTGCCATCTTTACAAATATATGCGACGAAGACGAACTAAAACATTTTTATAATAAAAAACGCATAATGAAAACATTCTACAAGCAGCCAGTCTCACAGACTAGACTTATGGTGGTAACTGGTAACTGTGCATCCTACCTATCTACTAAGCTCTGCTCTGTGATGAATACTCTACACGAGCTCACAACAATGCAAGAATGGCAGACAAAGTTACAAGCGGCAGTAACAACACTTTTTTGTACTTACTCTCATGATGATTATCATATCATCCCTTTTGCTTACAATTGCCTGTTAGGAATTCCATTTCAACGAATGTTTTTCTCTTCAGTTCAGAAGACTGACAGTTTCCCCCTACGCTAGCACTACAGCACACATGTAGTTGCAACTGGTAGCATAGCTAAAGCGATTCCACGTTCACTTAAAAACATCATTTCTTGTGGCACTCTGGTTTCGAATTGGGACTATTTGGACCTACCTGTGCATATACGTAGTACCTACGAGCCCATATAAGTATAGTCATCTCTAATTGGCACTGTAAGGACAAAAACACATTGATGAGTCAAAATGAGTCAATCGGTTGAATGTATTGCTCCTATGTGTTCTAGTTGTGCACACTTGGTTAAAAGTTGACACATCCACATATCCGAGCAGATAATTTTACCAGCCAAAAGTTGAAGTCACTTGGAAAACTAAGTTTCCAGTAACAAATACGTGAAGTGTACAGTTGCTGTGATTTGCTGGAAAACTGCTAAAATGTAATTATTATTTTATAAGTTATCAGGCAGTTACGTTCTAGACGTGAAATGTCAGATCGTTCACTTACCCTAGTGCACTTTGTCCAAGTACGTTCATGGAATGGACGTGTGGGAAATGCAACAAGTGTGAGAACAATTTGCGTGTCGCAGTGTGCGTGAGAGTGTATCCAGTATGCATATATTTAGACATGAGTTTCATCATGACACCGACAAGCCTGGGTCGATTATTGTAACATTTTAAGTTTTACAAAGCATAGACTTGCAGACTCGCATGTTCCGTTCCAAATCTGAAATGTAAACATGTGTGGAAATAACTTCATATGCGAAAGTTTTTGTTTGTCGTGAATAAAATATGCATTATAGTGCATAATGTAGTAAGTGTAAAGTGCAGTTTGACAGAGATATGCATTTATGATATTGTTGACCAGATATATTGCAGAACATATATGAGCTAATAACAAGGACGAAATATCTATTACGGAATTTCTTTTCCCAGAATCAATGATCTATAGTTTGTATGCATATGTAACTGACACGCATGAGAGTTTAAGAAAGTTTTCAAAAATTACATATGCAATCCACAATTCATGTGCGGCAAAATTCCCAAAGAGTGCTTGTGAAAATGTGCAACGCTTGATCGTTTTGAGAAAATAGTACGTAGAATAGTACAACATTTAAGGAGAAAATATCAAATGATAACATTGATCCGAATAATATTCTACAATAACTAGGACTATTGTATGTGGAATGGTAGCAAGGCATTGCTAGGATTCATGTATACTTGAGGAAAGGAAACTACGGAAGAGGAAATGTGGTAACAGCAAGGTAACGTTTTTCGTATCCTTTAGACATGTTTCAAGCTTCAAATTATTCTTATTGAGCGTAAAAATCATAACAAACTTAACTTAATTATAAGAGAGCATAAAATGTCTGCATTATTTGCAATTACGTTATTTCATATACTCCATATATTTCATGTACAAGAATTGTTTGTGATAGTCATGAATGATTACTTTGAACACACTGTATGATTGGTTTTTATTTTTGGTATTGTATAAAAGTTTTTAAAAATTCATGGATTAGATCTAGCATATCAATTGAAGTATGATGTGAAGAGAGTGTGGTTTTGCCACAAAGCCGAGTCGTAATCTGCGGAACTACTAACAAGAGATAGGATGACCTCGGCCGGCAGTGCATACACAAATAATTTTTTAAGCATGATGTGGTTTCAGGCAACGCTTTTGAGCACTTCTCATTGTTATACGTTATGAGTTATGACATATTGACAGACGCGATAATTCAAAGAGCAGCTGCTGCTAATAAATACGTATTTTATTTATGCATCTAAGAGAAATTGCGTTTTTCTGACAGTTGCTCCCTTCACCTGACTACGCAAACCATCCCGGATCCACTTTTACACAGCATTCATTGTTCTTCTGTATTAAAGAGTACAAATAAGTGCAATTATATACGATAACTCTACTAGTGCAGTGCAAAAGTATGCAGTCATATTTGTTGCATATTGGTAGGAAGAGGAATCTTAAAGCATTAACTCATGTTTCATGTATACCCTTTCGACCGAACTAAAGTGACGAAGCGATGATGCTGTTTTTCGATCCTGAATTGCCATTCTGCGTATTTGAAGCAAGTAAAACGCAATGCTGAATGACACAATCAAAGCTGTCGAATGCACATCATCTAATTTAAGGTCATGTCCAAGGCGTACAGTTTGGCTTTGATTTGGGAACTCGAAGAGCGATAGCTAGACCTCTTAATGAGGAGAATTTTTGGTTATATTGAGATAAGATAGGAATCTTTAATAGGAAATACTAACAATAAATCAGCATAATTAAAGGCTAACCTTTAAGCATACAATTGATGTTGGCTTATCTCCTTTTTGCAGAAATATTAACGTTATAATATGCGGGATTGCGGATCCTACAAATTTTTGTGAAAGAAAGGCTTTTTTGTGAAAAGTAAAACGTTGGGATATTTTGACAGTGTAAATGTGGGTGGGACATACAGTACGAGAAGTGGAATAACATCACTCCTCTGCAGAGTATTTAGTGCACAGGTTCACATTCACATAAGTAGATTACATTGCTTTCTGCTAAGACTATATGAGGATTGGGTATTCTTTGTAGTACGATTAAGAAAAAGAATACTTTTTTCAGCAAACATATAATATAGATACTTGGATTAGAGATGGATATTCGGGTTGATTATGTATCTTTCTTGATGTGTACGCTTTTTGGTATAAAATCGTTTGCATAAATGGACTTGGCTCTTGAAGTGATGCCAAGAATGTCCTACTATTTGACTCACTCCTTCTTCACCTTCTTCTGCTTGTTCACCCAAACTTCTACGCATTTCATGGGCTTAGTTGCACCTTTGTTTCTCTGTCAGTTAAGGAACTGCATTTTAAAAATAAGTGCATAATATTTTATTATAACATTACTTCTCGCCTTATCACTTATCAGTGATGATATATATGGCATATGCATGCCCACCTCTTTGAAAGTTGCTGTATGAATAAAAATTAAAAATTCCGATTTAGAAACAAGACTTTCTCACTAGATTCACAAGCGTATCCTTTTTTGAAACACAATATGTTGAAATGTCACAGTTGTATGCTAAGAAATATTATGTCATAAAAAATTTGTCTCCCTTTAAACGTGAAAAAATGACTGGGAGAAGCGTCAGCGAGATACTCCTCTTGTTGATAAGTGATAGTACAGCTTCGTTCTGCTTGAATGGGTAAGATAATGATTTAGAATGCGGTACAATGAATTTCTCTTTATAAAAAAAGTTAAATTGGGCACCATATCTGGCCACGTAAATCTCAAGTTTCTAGCTATTTTCGCAGGCGTAATAATCCTGACAGTGCAGAGGCGCCCTTTAAAGATTATCCTTTTTTTTTTTTTACCAAACTATCACATCACCAAAAGGCAAAGTAGACAATTTCAGCGATTTGCATCTAGCATGATACTAAAAAACAAAGCACATACTTTTGCGTGTTACGAGAAGCGGTTGACGACCTGTTATTACGTTGTTCTATCTTCTCAAGTTCACATTTTTTACAATAAATTCTTAAAAAGCTGCAGTATATTCTCCACACTCCAAGCATCCATTAAAATCCAACTATAGTGTTATTTTCATTGAAACGTAGACGGAAACATGACCACTTGGCGTTTTGAAATACTTATTAAAATAACAATTCATAATACTTTCTCTCTGCCATGCTCATTCTTAGAGCGATGAGGTTTAGTGAGTGCAGTTGGTGCGAAGGTATTCTCCAGGGGAAAAACTATTGCCAAGATGAAAATAATAACATGATATGTCAATCGAAGAAATAAAATAATCATTTGTGTGCATTTATTTGCATACCAATAACATATTAATAGTAGAACCAACTTTACATATAATAAATGCGAAATAAACTTAATAACTTTTTCTTTTAAACTCTGAGCCTGTCTGAGGATGAGTGCTTTTAAACTGTGGAGTTATCTTGTCAACTATGGATCAATGCATTGAGTTATTTACTTATTGGGACTTTTACTTGTTTTCCTAATTTTCAAGGTGGATAAAACAAGTGAAGTAAAGCATGCAACCAAATCTTTTGATGTTTATATGGTGTTGTGGATCTTTATCATCATATCAATGTGTAAGGAGTAAGTGGAGTAGAAAAATTGCTCTCGATAAGATTTCATTCTTATTGGTTTTGTTTCATGACGTTTCACTGTCAATAGTCGCGATCTTATTGTTAATGTTTACTTTTTCGATTTGATTTGAGCTTTGGCTGTAAATAGTGGATTGAAGTGTTAGATTAACAAGAAAAATAAGCGTAATTCTTATCGAACCGACCAACCCACATTATTTTTTTAGTTAACCAGAAGAGCAGTGAACTATAAGTAATTTACTTGCGGTATACGTGTTCAATCTACACCAAATTCGTCTTTTATGAGGTCTACGATGTTACCACATATGTACTTCCATTTTCAACCAATCAGCATAAACTGTCGTCGTTCGGTTTATTAGAACGGGACAGATTTTCAAATAGGTGTTCAATAATTTTGAATCCCGTTTGAAGATTTACAATTTAAACTTGTTGAACTTTGTTCGACATTGGGATCGAGACTTGGGAAAGAAAATTTTGATGCTTCATTTCATACTTAAAACAAAATGAGCAACTAATAAAAGATGATTGAAAGTGTGAAAATAGCCAAAAATAGAAATTATCATGTTCGTTTCGTGAATATCGGTGATACCGATAACTATTGAGAAATCGCTGCCATCAATGAACTGTTTTGTTATGTTTACCCTTCGTGTTATGTTATGTACAAGACGCAATTAACATTCCAAATTGCTCAGATGAAGATGGTTGCTGAAAGACTTTCTGATTGCATGTTGTAAGTTGTAACTATCTTGGGATTCAGGCTAATTTTATAACGTAATTGGCGGTTTCGAAAAAAAAAATAATAAGTTTGGAACCCTACTGAGGTAAATCAAGTTACACTGTGTGTACATTGTTTTTACATTTATAATTGTGGTCATCTTCAAAATTTTCTACCTTATCTCTTCTGCGTTGCTGCACTTTTCAGCTTCAGCTTAACTATTAAATGGATCTAAATGTGAATGGATGATCATGATCATTAGAAATTCATATTCTTAAGTAGGTATGCGTTTTATTGTGATTACTTCCTTTCGCATCTTCGCAATATAAATTCATGTCATGTCGATGCCAATCTGGTGAAAATGTAAGTGTCTCTCGGGTCTGGTTATGTGGGGATGACAGTGACAATGTACAAGTTGTATAATTGCTATAAAACGAAACTTAAGATACATGTACCCGTGTACCTTGTACATACGTTTCGAAAAGTTCAAGCACAATGTGATATCATGTTCTCTACGTAGTCAAAAAGGCTTTCACATAATATGTAATATACTGTTAGCTGCCTGAAATAGTGGTCCCCAATGAATGCACTATTAAAATAGTTTAGAAGTTACCGTTTAGATGCTTGTACTATTATTCAACATAATATATTATCTGTGCTTTTATGCAAAGCACGAATTTATGCAAAAACTAAAATGTAAAAGTGTAACCTCAGAGAAACTTTGTCACTGTCATGAGAAGAGAAGTTACTCATTGTAGGAGAAAAGGCACATGCGCATATATGATATGATTGAAAAGGAAAAACAAAGAATTGCTATACAACTAGCCACGGTCGGCTGATTCCTGTTGTGCTTGTTACCTCAACTAATTCATGGTTTTCTATAGTTCAAATAAAGTAATATCATGGCATTATTTTCAGTGTAGGATAATAAACGCAACACGGCACAGGGAATAAAAATTTCACTTTGTCTGGCCGAAAATAGTATGTCGTCCGCCATTTTCTCAAGTCATTTCTCTTTTTTCGTATTGTCTCCTGTGAGGCTGAACCCTATTTGGAAGACACTTGCTTGTTTTCCTTATCTTCCTTGATTGCAAACAAAACCTTTAGCAAATACAATAATATACACAGTTAGTATAAACCAGAATCAACAACAAAGGTCGAGGAATACAGACTATAAAAACTGCGGAAAGCTAGAATCTGTTGTTTCTCAAGTGAATAATAGCGAATAATGGGATTTGGTCCCAAGGTATGCCATAAATTGATTTTTAAAAGTGCATCATGGGCTCGAATGAACCTTGTCCATGTGTAAATGTAGCAGTAGTAATTAATTTAAAATATCACACTTGGTTTTACGGTCAGGTTGGCTAAATGTCAAAAAGATCACATGCATGAACTAGCAGTGGATTGATTTAAAGTGATTTAAAAAGTGCTTTTTTGAAGTTAGTCCTACACTTGAATTTCAATCATTACGTATGCAAATACAGAACAAAATTCCATATTTTCCTAAGTCGATAATCAAGTAAGCACTGTACTCATGCATGTTAAACTAAAAAGGGATAATCACCGAGTTCTTGTAGGATCATTAATGTTTTATGGCTGTATGTGCATGCCACCACGCAACTTTGATATTTATGCATGTACTTATCAACTTATCTCTCTCGTCTAAACTAAGATGAGAATGGGCTAAGGGTATATAGTTTTAGTTCATACAGCGTACAACAAACCATACCGCACCGCAATGATAAGTATAAACATATGGATTTTTTCTCAGACCGCTTGACGATTTATTGACTTCAACGAGAGCAATTACCTGGCAAATCTGAATGGATGATAATGATGGTTATTTGCATGTTGCAAGAGGAGAATACAAAAAAAATGTATCGCACATATCGTTTTCGAGTGAGACGAACAGCTTTTGCTATGCATTTACTACGCAATGATAAATAATTTATCATTTAAATGTGATCATAATTCCTTTCGTAAATAGATGAGTAAATAATGACCGATAATAAGCTCATTTTCGAAAATCAGAGTGTTTGCTGAATGAGAATATACGTGAGTAAGAGAGTTGACAGTCTGTGTCCTATGTGTACCGGCATACCGCAGTGTAATATGAAATTCATTTAATACGACACGCAATATTCTGCAGAATCATGATCTTCTTTGATGCATTGTTGTGGTTGAAATTCACAAGTGTTCCACAGCAGGAGAAACCCTAGGCATAAAGCATACACCCTAATGTGTATGTAATAAATGTTTTCTGCCAGAAAAAAATATAAAATGAGTGAATCCACAGCTTCAAATGATTGTTAACCGCAATGAGTAGTAAAAGCGATACAGAAATGATAGAGCACAAACAAACGTAACGTAGGTATAAATGCGAAATGGCAATATATGGACACTAATACTATAATTTTTGTTAAAATTTTGTGTACTCGGCTCATAATCACTTGTGTTGCTTACTACATCAGCAAAGCATCGTTGGCAAATGAGAAGAAAGAAGTAGTCAAGAATAATACGCAAAATGGGGAAGTGGAATAATAAATATTGAGGGTGGGAAATGGGGAAAAAGAGGATAGGATTATAGGATATTAACATGAGACGATGAATCATGATAATGATATGAACACACACAGCAATCAACAGGTGTGTAGCGTGTATTGAAGTGTCTCATTGAAATCTTTAAACGAAAAAGACACCCGTTTACGTTTACCATTACAGCTTGATAGCACATATATATTGCCTGTCTTCACTTCATCCTCAAACTCTTATATTGCTTTGCTGTTTTGTTAGCACAGTGGTGTGTGCATGCATTGTTTCCTTTTTATGCTAATAACATGTAACGATGTCTCAGCGTAATACACTTGGCCATTGTTATTGATAACAGACATGCATTATACATAATGTGCCTTACTGCCTTCTGCTAAAAGTGTTTTAAATCTCATTTGCCTGATTTTACTTCACTGGATTTAATGCTCAGGAAGAATGCATATTTGATGAGCAAAAAAACGCACTCTTGCAATAAATATAGCACAAACTGCTTCATTGGTAGTTAGCTGAATTCAAGAGTGCACAAGGTAAATACAGAGATGCAGCAAACAATCATTTGAGCATCATCCGCGTATTAAGTGTAATAACAATATGTGTAATTGTAATATCATGAATAATGATAAGGTAGTTTGCAAACGAATACAAAAACCTCACTTACGTACGTGTTCAGACTTTTCATAAGCATGTCACACTAATGCGCTTATGTACGCAATAAAATTTTTAAATTCATTTCCCCGTAGCTCCCGGTTGTAAAAGGAAATAAGGCATATACGATATTTCAGGAGGTAACGCACGCGTGGCTGGCATAATCCCTTAAAAGTGAAAGATTACTGAATTCTGAGAAAGACTCGTTCGTGTTCAAATGCTGACAAGTAATGCCGAATTGATGCATGATTACTGGCTTGCAACTTTTCAACCCCATTTTCCTCTAACTCAAATCAATTGGAAGATTTTCGTGAATAAAGCATGAAACGTAATTTCATTTCCTAGTACTAGCCGATTTTGGACGATGGAAATTGAAATCAAAATACAAAAAGACTGATGTTTCTACCTCACTTCGGCTCTAAACAAAGCTGCAAGCACAACGACAAATGAGGGAGCATGTATTTATTGAATAATAACTCTTCACCCTTTTTTAGATTGAAATAACTGTATATTTAATTAAATGAACAAGATTTTTTATGTAATTCTATAATCATCACACGGCACGACTCTGAGTTGTGATTGAAGAATAATGAAACGATTTTTTAAGTTAAAAATATACTCCGCATTCAACATAGTATTGAAGCGCCACATAATATGTAAAGAAGATAAATACCTCGAGTGTTGTGGGCATTTCTCTACACTTTGTATTTTTATACGAGAATGAAAAATTACATAGCATCATGTCCGCTAACTGTTGTCGGTCGTGTCATTCTTTAATGCTGACTATAGCAGGTACTGTGGCTTCTCATGCGTCGACATACATTCCTAGCAGTCGTATAGCACGAGATGCAAATAGTATGTCAGTGCTAATTCAAATGTGCTGCTTATTATTGTTAGTTCAAATTTGCTCCTACGCATGAGAAAATAATTGAATGACAGGAAAGCACGGTTGTGCCGCGTGTGCGAGCTAGAAACGTCTTCATAATTCACAGTGAACTTAGCAGCATATTATGTGTGCTTGGAAGTTACCAACATAAAATTAAGAACAGCGGTTGGTTGGTTGGTGGTATGAAAGGCTGAAAGGGATTATTTTACAGAGTTCATTTTAATAGGTAATTAATAAGGAGGATGTTTTTGACGTTCGTAAACAAATGAAACGATACCATCACCATCATCATTTAATTATACGGTGCTATCTCTCATCTTCCTTACATGCTGTCATTCAAAACGTAAAAAAATACTTACTTGCGAAGCGCATGCCAAAACTAACCCAAGATTGAGAATGTGCATAGTGTGTAATGATATGTAATAATAATAATGTACAAATCCACAATGCACGATATTATTTGCATACTTATATACTCTCATCATAATTGTATTTCCTGTCATTCGTGTTGGTATTTGACCATCATAACATGTAATTGACACCTCTGTCAGAGTTCTTAGCACGTTAGATCTGAAAACGGTTCATTGACTGGTTGTTTTGCTATGCAAACAAAACTGTACAATAGCAAGTAGTCTGAGACGTACAAGAGGCTTGAAGTGAGAACTATGATCAATGTCATTATTGGACCTAAAATCAGTAAAATCCTTTGAAAACGCATTGTAATTTCCATGTTGCCTAATACAAACACGGCTACATGACACTCTATTATTTATTTAGTTTAATGTCTATCATTCGATGCATTTTGAGGCAATGAACTGACCTATAAACAGTTCTTCTGCTGGACCGAAAAAGTCACAAGTCCTCTCTGATTTTTCTGAAAAAAGTGTAAATGTGGTGCCATAATATGTTAAGCAAGTTCAGATGAACCAACTTACTGCATAGTTCAAGTAATCGCACCGCTAGTATAGCAAATGCAAAAAGGTAGGTCAGGTTCTCATGCAGTTTTTATTCCTCCCACTTCTACTTCATACTTGCCCTATGTAGCAGCGAGGTTACTTATTATTTCGATTTTTTCAAAACTTGAATTGACGCACCCATTTACCGGGAAATTAGGACTGATACGTCCCTTGTTGCTTCATACATCATATCCTCAATTAATTGAATTACAACAGTCCATTGTATGCACTTCCTCGCAAAAAAACGCTTGTATGTACGGTAACTGTATATTCAAAGACAAATGCACGAAAATAAAGAATCGTTTTTAGAAAACATCATATTTTTTTAAATATTATGGGTTATTGCATTCTACACTAAACATGAAAAGTACTGGGATAAATTTCCAGGGTGGTTGTAATTATCTACTACATCTAAAACTTCACAACATTAATATACTTGTTCTTCCGAAACTTCAGAATCCATTTTAGTTTGAAAAATTATGGAAAAAAAATTTATTCATTCATTCATTGCAAATATACGAGTAAATGTGAACAATTAACCTTTTGAAACTATGTAGTAAACTACGCAGCATTTTGTGGTAATATGACGGACGTTTCCGTTACCTGTTTAATTAGGACCTGAACAAAAAATCATTGTGAAACCCATTTAATGATAATGACAACAAAACGAGACTAGAACATTAAATAACAACAATCCAAAACTAAATTATTTTAAATGATTTGATGTTCACACAAACTAATACCGCTTATGGGAATACTTTTAAAAAGTCAGGAAGTTGAACCAGATGCCGACACTTATGTGTGTTTAATATGACAGTAATGTTAACTTACGACGGTATGGTGAGTAAAGGCATGCTTGCTGATGCTATATAAATTATGTTAACTCGTTGAATTCTGAAACTAGAAAGCGTATCAGCTTATTAGGAAACTCAAAATTGGCCTGTCATTATTACATCTCTTATTCGGCTCAACTCATTTTCTAATGCCCAATAAATGCAATTCGGATAATCATCCAAAAGCTGATAAGTGCACATAAAAGTATTAAAAGATAAAACTGTAAAAATGTTGGTGTTTCTCTTTGCACTTTTGCCATTTTATCTATGCAGTTTTATATTCAAAATCGCTGACTCTGTCTCCAAATAACACATTCATCGTTTCGATCAGCCTTCATTTGTACGAAAATTGTGGACGTGATATTTGAAGTAGCGATACTTTTGCACATTTTAAAACATTGCTATTAGCTTCAATCAAGACATTCAAATTTTCTTTAAAAGGCTTTGATCACGGCCCGTGATTCACAGGAATGGAGATGTAGAAATGTTACAATAACTGAAACCGGGACTTTAGTGGCTTCTCTTTTTCCATATTCCTGAATTTTATTATTCTTACTAATATTTTAAATTTCGTTCCTTTATTCACTCTCATATGAGCTGTTCTTTGACTTTAAAATACGCTTTTGAAATAATATGAAAACTGTCAATTTGTATTCATTACACTATACACTATTCTTTATCTGGAACTTTTCATCAAGCAAGGATACTAGGACTATGAGTACATAGCCATATACCAATCTATACATTTCTAATAGATATGTTGCTTTTGTTCATTCACTTATTCATTCTGTTAGTAAAGGTATTTCACTATTGGAGTTTATGGCTGACCTCCTTTTTGTAGATTTATTACGATTTGCCGCCCGTTAATCTTCCTAATTTTTAATAGAATTTACTTCAAGGATTATTGGAAACTTTTATGAATGTTCTACATATTTTGTTGGTGTGCTAAAAATGGGCATGAAATGCTAACCACTATAATTGTCCACACATCATAGCGATTCTATTTTTCGTTAGCCAGCAAATGTATTACTACAGTTTTGTCAACCGCTTTATAGGAATAACAGCCATCAGAAAGACATTTTAATCGCAATGATTAATTGAGTTTGACTTACATACCTATACACTTTGAATCTCAAAGTCACAGAAAGGAAGGAGGAACAGGTTATACTTGTTACAAGATTGTTTCGTAATGACAAAGTGCGGAATATTCTGATTCACTCTTAATGCTGCCCTACAGCCTGCAGAGAGGGTTGTGTTGTGCGTTAATTTTATTTACAACACACTTAATGGTGTAACATAAAGAAACATTGTCATAAAATCATAATGCTAGTTGGTTGGATATTTTAGGCCTATCTTGGTCGCACTCATAGAGGGTGTCGCTTTTCTCGATTAATTTTCAAACCTCTGTTGCAGCGTCTCCTTCATGTCTATTCTTCATTGTACAAGATGGCAATGATAAGGAAGTCATGAATGATTGTAATGAGAAGATTTTATGTTAGTTTAATGTGTGAGGAAGAAGCATTTTATTAAGCTCATTATTGTTTACAAACACGAGGAACAAATCTATAATTAGGACGTTTGCTTGTGATCTTAGACATGTGCAGTATATTGTGACATAATATTATATCATGTACGTAATCATATATCCCATTCACGTGAACATACACCGGCTATTAGCTTTTGGTCGGTGTTGGTTTGACATGTGTGTGGCGTTGTAGTAAAATGTTGCAAAATTATGGGCAATAAATTCAAGCGTATTTTCAATTTAAGGGGTTGATTGATTCCTTTAAGTGGCTATTTATACTGTTCCATTTAATTTGAACTGTGCGTAAATATTTGAGCACTTTTGAAATGGGTTACGATTGCAAAGATTTTAAGATTAGCATATGGAACTCATTACTGCATGTTTACCTCTTACGCAACAATAGAGTTGTTAAATTGTTATTTTTTATTTTTATCAATTTTTCGTTGAATTTCTTATAAATACATAATATCAAAAATGAATATGAAGAATGAAGCAATCGCAAAAATATCATCAATGTATTGGAATATTGCTCCTTACATTGAGAAGAAAATTACGGGCTACTGGGCAAGCAGAAAATGAATGAAAATAATACTACGAGTAAAACGTTATGTACAATGATTATAATAACCGACTTTCACTTTTATATGGTTATAGGGTGTAAAGTATAAATATGGTTCCACAAATCAAAATCTGAATTTACGCCAGGTGCAATTTGCATGATAAATTTTGGTTTATAGATCTCTTGAATGAATAGACTGAATCACGGCTAAGAGGAAAATTGATAAATTTTATTGGCATACTAAATGCTAAGGGTAGAGAACAAATTGCAATAGCAGTAGAATATCATGTATCATATCAGGTTGATTTGTACTTGAAATAGTTGCTTAAACAAGATAAACCCCATGCATGCAGCAATAAAGTTTAAGTTTACACATTGATACAAGCGCACGATCAAAGTCATAATTTTGTTGCCGTGAACAGAGACGCACTTCTACTACAAAACTCTGTTGCTGTAAACAATCTCAGAGTAGTAAAGTCGATATCGTAAACTATTTTCAACTTTAAAGTCAAGGTGAAATATGCAATTTTCTGTATAGCGCATTGGAGTAGCAAACGGGCTTGCTATAAATGTATAAAAACGTCATTGATGCAAAATTTACAATACATACCTGGGGCTTACAATCTGCTCTGCATTCATTTCAAGCTGAAATCCCATGAATTCCCTCTTATACAACCAGCATTTTTTTCCATATCGAGCATTTTCTTACACTAGTACTAACAAACTGACCATTCAAATATAATGTATGCACATTAGGTGAAGTGGTATGAAATTAGTATAGAAAACGATAATAATGAATCTTTTATTCATGGACCCATGCATTTCTAGACTATCTAGAATACAGATTTTTCTCATAGCACGTGTAATTATTATCATTATTTAAGGCTGAATGAAGTCCGACGATAACAACATTGTGAGCACCTTATACCAGCAATAATTGCATAACAAAATCAGTGCTCTTATACAGTCAGCGTAAATGAGTCCAACTATATTACTCTGATCATTTTAATTATGTATACTTTTATTTTCCCCAACTTTAGACAATGCGCATCCCCTTCTATATTATAAGCACATAATAGGAACAGTTTAAGCCATTGCATTGGTTTACACATGCAATTCCCAGAGTCCACTGGTGATACGTTAGTAGTGTATGAAATTGTACCTCTAAAGCGTGCTTATAAGGTATAGACACATTATCACCATCATATATTATACCTACCTATCATTACCATCATATCTTGTTGTTCATCTCAATTAACACTCCTCCTCCTACAACAACAATACAGCACGCAAAAAATTCGATTGGACTAACTATAACGTAAAAAACTCATTCTAACTGCGTGCTTCTGTTTATTTGGTTACAGACGAGCAGCTTTTGCTACCGTGCCATGAGTTTTGCCTCTGCGGAGCAGGAACGATAAGAAGCAAAATGTGGTGGCGGAGATTCATCACTGCAATTACCGCTACCTCTAAAATTCATGCAGTAGATTCGTAAAATAGCTCTTCACCAATTCATATTATGGAGGTGCTTACAACAGCAAATGGCCGGCCTCGTTTCATTCCCACTAAACCAGTAGTTATGTCATCAGCCACAGTAGCTACAACAGGCACAATGACGCGCTCACCAATTTCTCACCATAATCCTCAGCACCATCAGCAACAACAAGCGTGCAGTAATAATGGACAAAGTTCACCTCCTGGCCCTGCAGATACCTCGATCAGGGACAAAACAAAATTGCTACAGTTGGCAGAAAAAGTTCACACCCGCAAGTCTGCGAGTCCAAATTACGCGAAAAGTTTCCGTGCTATTACTTCTGCAGTGACAAAAAGTGGGAGTAGCAAAGATGAGGTGTTAACATCTGCGACAACTCCAACTGTGAGAAGAACCAACAGCACTATGCTTTCTTCGTCCTCATCCGCTCCATCAAGTGCATCCGTTCCAAGACCCAAATTGGAAAACTACAAAAATCCCAAGCTGTATGCAAGTTTCTCCAGTAAAAGTTCTTCCAAGCTGACCAAGGCACTTATTAAAAGTGATCCAGCAAAAACTAATATTGAGCATTTGGTAAACTATAAAAGTGTTAATATTAGTTCTCCAAAGGGAAACAACGAATCACCCCATATTGCAAATAGTGCAATACGGAGTGCTACAAATGGAAGAAAACCAACAGAAAATGGAGATCACAACAACCATCATCATCAGACTCATCATCACACTAACAGTGGGAACAGTGGTGGTGGACTAAGTAGTTTTATCACCCCTCTCAAAGCCCTGCACGCCAGTTTTCATGAGCGAAGCAGTAAATTGGGGCAAACACGAAGCAAATTGTTTTCCCATCATCACAACAAAGAAATTTCCGCAAGCAATGCCAAACTTTTATTTGGCACGACAGAAAACTTGCATTCCAGCAGCAGTAGTGGCAGCTCGTCAGAGGACATATTAGCGACAGAAATAATTGCCTCAAAGCGAAGTCATCATAAATTTAGTTCACAGGATCAGAAGCTTCAGCAGAAGGAACGAAGAAATGCATTTGGTAGCAATAATAACAAAAATGCGGCTGGTACCCCAGCACCTTTATCATCAACTGCAGCCATAAGAGGACAATTACTGCAGAATGGGAGCAATGCTACTTGGGCAAGTGCCACCGCTACGACTACAGTCCCTCCAGATTTTCTCGAAGGATTTCGAAATGAAAACTCGAGTAGAAGTATTAATAACGGTAATAATCGCAATGGTGGTCATGTAGCAAATCATCGTGAGATAAATGGCGTAGATAGGGTATCAGATATAAAGAGAGAACCACACGAACAAGAAATTAGTAGCACAAATGTTACAAATTCCTTCATCACGCCAGACATTCTTGGAGGATGTTTAGACGCTTCTAAAGTAGCCAGCAAGCCAAATTCATTAATTTCATCTAGAAACAGTAACGCAAATAGGCAAAAGGGTATCTGTGCAAACGATCAAAATTACATGTCTGATGAATTAAGACAAGTGAACGAAAGGAATCACGACACAGTTGGATATACAAGAAGAGCTGAGACATCATCAGCCCCACCACCAAATGCATACAATTTGCCAGCGGCCCAACAACACTTTTGTAATAAAGATAATAAAGATGTGTTGCAAAAACGAAAGAACATAGTGGTTCGGATGAGTTATCATCACAATGATGACGAGACAAGTTACAATGATTTATACCGAATTTGCAATAGCAATGGCGATGGTAATAATGAAAATGGAATTGTCGCTGGTGAGGATGATCAAGTGGATATTTGGCCGATATCTCCAATCATGGTGAGTACGGTGACCCCAAAAAGTAAACAGCATTCTACCACAACCACTACCGCCTCAAGAAGTGACAATGCTGAGCAAGTAATTATCACAGCGACAACAGATAATTATTGCGGTAAAGAGGATCCCTACATTAACAAAACGAGCAATGTCGCCACTACACAAAGTGACAAATATGTTGATAATAACCACGAAGATGGTCATCTCATAAGTAATAGCCAGTACACTCCATTTAATTCATCGCAAAATTCATTTCATTCAAATAATGAATCTCATCACAGCAACAATTTCAAACGTGAAGGTGGTATTTCTCATCAACGGCAGCAATTGCATCTAGGACACCAGCAACATCCCAACAACAATCGGTTAGCATCATCCGTATCAAATTCAGGTATACTATTCAAGTCGGAAGATAGACAAATGAATTTACACCAGCAACAGCAACCATCTCATCAAAATAGAGGTAACAACAGAGGACAACAACTTGTTGCACGCTCTTCTTCTTCTTCGCAAAAACCTCAAGAAAAGGCGGAACACCTACACCCCCATCATACTCACAGTAAGGTAATTCAGACTCCGCAAAGTCATTCCCCTGAGGCAACCGGAAGTTCTACTTGGCTTCAAACCAAGAATTCTTCCACACCAGGAGGAGAAGAATATTTGAATAGTAATTCTCAAGAAACTGTCGTAAACAGAAGAGCATCGTTTCTAGACAGCACAGACTTGAAAAAACAATCCTTGAAAAATGCAATGTGTACCGGAGACGGAGATGGCGGTGATGATGAATATAATGATTCGAATGCAGCATACTACGCAAAGGGCGACAGCGTAGTTGGTAAAAGTTGGTGCAGCAGTGATGCTATCAGTATTAATGACAAAGAGAATGAGCTTGCATCTAAAGACAAAGTAGAGAACACAAAATCAAATGAAGAAAGTCAAGAAGGAAGGGGGAGAAGTCGACGAGGAATGTTCATGGAAGCTGAAACCAGTTTCTCACCACATCAGAAAATAAGTAGAAGTGGCGGTGGTGGCCGCCCTCAAACTGCCCTTTTAAGTGATGAATATGCTCGCTATTTGGGATATGATTATGATAATGGGAAGACTGAGGCGCAGCAGCAAGAAGCACAAGCGCGTTTGCATGTGTTACAGCTTGGGAATAAAAACTCAGTCACTGGCAAGGAAAATTGTGAGACTGATGATTGTGACGTTTTCGGTGGTGAAGAGGAAAGGAATATGACGATGCTCGCTATCACCACAACTGCAACAAGTGGTCACGGACGATTTAAAGACAGAGTTAGTGGGAAAATGAACGTTACAAGTATTATGAAAGGGAAAAGGCAAGAAGCGAAACCCATTATGCACTCTGTTAGTTTTCGTGGAACGATCAATTCCACGGATCGTGAGAGTCAGGAGAGGGAATGCTTGAATGGAATTACAGAGCATCCCAAAATTGGACAGAGTGAGAGCTTCAGCAAGTTTGACAGGAAACGGTCGAGATCTCTACCCAAGTCGTTTATGTCTGTGAGAAATGGACTAAGAAATGTTTTGCCAAGGTAAGCGTTCTCCTTTTATTCAACGAAAATATTTATTTTGTCGAAATTTTCAAAAAAAAGAGGCTGAAAGCAGAGAAAGCTGTTTGTCATATATTTTCCACATTGGCTTATAGCCGCTTTAGGCTTTTGGGGACAGCATAACTTTATGTTGCATACCTTTCTTGACGTGGGTCAAGCTAAGCAAAGGTTAGTTGGTCATACCGGTGGTGAGCGAGATCGAAAGGGCATCATAATCACATCATCATTATGCCTTTGTGCAAAAATTAAATGCTTTATTGAAAGGCAAAATGGCTCGTCAGTTTTGCTCGTAATAAAAAAATAGAAAAATTATTCAAGAGGAACACATACCACACCACGAAAGTGTAAAAGTGAATCAGCCCTACAGCTGAGCTACCCTTTCAAAAACTTCAGTCATAAATTATATGGATAAAATGGAGGTCGCACCTGACGAATGACTGGTCACGAGGAATTACAGCCACTTCGTTTTCCTCATTTAGCTTAGCTCTCAACGTGAAGACAGACAAGTCACAACTAACTTTTCAATGCGTGGCTGTCATCATCAAAAACTACATCGTTATTTGTTGGTATTATTAGTATTGTTTGATACACAAACCATTACTGCTTACAATGTAGCATGCATCTCACCAACTTAGAATTTCAAGTACATTTAGCTCATTGTTATTATGAATTGTTGCTAACTAATAAAACACGAAATGACCCCATGTTGTTGGAGCTTTGAATCAGTCAATTGAGCAGGATTTCTTACTATCGACGCTGCTACACATGGTTCTCATGATCATCCCAAGCACCACCTCATTACCAATTTCGTATGTATCGAAGAAGATGATATGCATACACGTAAAATGGGAAGGGAGTCAAAACGAAAGACTAGGAAGAAGTACATCGGAATGCGGTGCTCGCCCCCAGACAGAACGAAAATATTATTTGGAATGCATGACTGAATTTCGCATACCTATTAAAAATCGCTTTCTAGTTTCTGCGTACACAAAAACTGCTTCCTTTTAAAAGTGCGGTAGTAATATTATTTTCAACCATGTGACACTTTTTTCAACGTGCACACAAAAATTGAGCACGTTTTTCTTCAATGTACAAAAAATGCATGAGATATATGTAAAATACCGTAGAATTGTAAGACAGTTAGCTGCAAATTTATACTTGCATAATAATGCGATAATAACAGTATGTATGAAACTGAGGTCTTATCTTGTCATTTTAGTACTAAATACTGTAATAAAACTCACAGAGCGTGTGCACGCTTTATGAAAACGGCGATAAAAGTGAATACCTAATACCTTCGTATATAGGTAGCTAGAATTTTTAAAGTTAATAAAATTATGATGTGCTTTGTCCCTTTCTATTCTCAAGTTCTCAGCCAGTAGCCACGAATACCAGGATCTATATTAAGACTATAAGAGGTCGTTGAATTAAAAATGATGCATCAAATGCATAATATAATGTTAATGTATTTAAACCCTTTATAAATCCGCTATTGTTAAAACTGCCTTATGTTCTGGCTGACAAATTTGAAACTTGAAGTTTAAAAAGGCTACTTGAAAGATTTAGACTGAGCAGAATGTCATAATCACAAATGACAAAGAAAAAATTTAATTTCGTATTATATGGTTTAAAAACTATTAGCTAAACTGCAGGAACAGTATGAACTAAATGAGATCGTAACGCTTAAACTATTTCATTACTCATTCCACCTTATATAAGAAGGCTTAGCAAAACCACATACCTTTTTTTAAAAAAATTTGCTAAAAATTTAAATTACAAAGGCATATTAGAATCCATCGATAAGGAAGCACATGTTCCGCATACATTAGCGAATTGATACAGAAGTTAAGACAGGATGTGATATTGTACGATTAAACGCTAAAAGCAAAAATTAAATGCACATGCATGCATGGTTTTCTATTTCAATAAAAATAAACTTGATGTCACTGACATTATTTTAATCGTAATTAAATTATATGTTCCTAATGATGATCCCTTAATCTCGTTCTACTGGGCTGGTAGACGTTGCAATAGTTTTGTTCATTACATATCCATGTTCTTCCTATATAACTTGTATGACTGAGTGACAAAAGTATTCAACTAATTCATAACAAGTGGATTAGCGTCATCAGAATATTTTGTTCCATATAATATACTAGAACTAAATGTAATTCCGGTTGTGATGTGAGATAGGAAAGAATTTTATGGTCAAGTATGGGAAAATCTTGTAGGAGCGTTGTATTTTTATCGTTCTATGATGTGTAACTTTAGACGTAGGGTTTTAGCTCGTGCCATCATTAGGTTACCAGTTACATAATCAAGTAGCAAAGAGGCAAACAAACCTTTATAAGACAGTTCGCAACACATAACATAGTCTACACATATTATGTACATAGTTGTTGTTGCTGTTACTGAAAAAGACGTCCATTTTTACCATTTCATATTGTTTTAGGGCACATAAAGCACATTAATAATATGTTGACTTGAGTAATAATACGTACATTGAATATAAGTGTAATTCTAGCCTTTGCCTGTAATCTAGCAGAGAAATGTCAAGCAAATCCTCTCACAATTTTAAGTCAGTTTACATAAATGATAACTGGCAGTGTACAGCGCGTGGTAAATAGTTGTTGGTTTAGACTTGCAAAGGTGGATTTTGATACACTTTAATTACTATTATGTACTTCAGAAAACTCGTGTCACCTATTGTGTTTGGCATTTAAATCAGAAATTATGATTTAATAATACAGAGAACAAAATATGCTATCGAATGTAATATAATTACTTACAAGTTAAAAGTGTTTAAAGGAAGTTTAAGCTTGAATTATGCAGAGTGTACCGTACATGTATGACCGGTCATTGGCTCACCCACTTACATTATTTACTTGAGTTAACAACGGCATACTTATATGTACTACACTACATGATCACAATATGACATCACTTTACTAACCCATTGCGAGCAGTGAAGTGTTCATCAGACGCCAAAAAGGACGTTTTCTATCCCGACAATTACCTGGGCTTTCCTTTTGTAAAAGTACATGGGTAGTTGATATCAAATATGATAAAACCGTACGCAGAAACATACATACACCTGACATAATACAGAGCTTAGTTTACGCAGTGTTTAAAATGTCTTTAACAATAAAAATTTGTTTGAAACTACAATTTCACAAAATTAATGGCATGAAGGTGTCGAGGATCAGTATTACACGGCTTAAATAATGAATTCTTTTGTGAAAATGTAGATGCTCATTAACTATTCAAAAGTTAAAAGAGGACGCTGTCGGCTGATATTCAATAAGTTTGCGCAGTCCATAGAGTTGTGAAACAAATACGTAGTGAAATGGTATGGTAAAATGGTAATCGATAAAAAGTATTATTTTTGCGCGGTCTCTACCCTATAAGTCATGATTTCAGGACGACATCAAGGGTGAAAAATGTCTTGGCTCATATCTGTCTGTCATCTTTTTTTCACAAGATAAAATCGTTTTTTCCCTTTTTGCAGTCTCAATGTTGAATATTTAGGAATGCAAAACGCCTCCTCTGCTTTGCAGTGGTCATGTTCGTTTACGCGAAGCGACATAGTACACTGATGTTTTAGGTGGATTTTTAGCACAAAATCATAAAGGTTTGCTTGCATGCATATTGTACCGAACCCGTCGTAGTCCCCTACTTCGGAGGTGTTATTTCTTATTGTACACATTGTTGCTGATATTGGGTGCGATTGTTGATTTTTGCATGTCTTTTTGCATTATCTACACTAAAATCTTTATCAGGTGTGTGTGCATCGTCAATCGTCGTCGTGGGTGGGGTTTATGGCATGCTGAATTTCCAGTTTTCTTACTTTTGTTAGGCATCACCAAACAGTAGTAATGATAGTGGCGTAGCGATTTTATTTTTGCTGCCTCTCACAAGTTTTCGTCAAGACTAACTGAAGTCTGAGATGTCAAATTGCTTGATAATTTAAATGAGCAAAGTGTTAAGAAGTGGGATTTTATTGTACATGAAGTGAAATATATTGTAATCCTAGCTCCTTTTTGTATGAATTTGAACAAAGACTTCTTTACGAATCTGTGCATTGAGAGTGGATGAGGCGAGTGTTATTGTATCGTAATCGTGTCGTAGGCTGAGTTATAAAATGAACTTGTTTTTCTCTTTTCCATATATATCTCTTGTCATTCTAAGATAACTGACAAGCACAAAAGTAAAAGGTATTTTTGCGATTGTTTTGCAGCAATAAGTCTGATTTATTTCGAGGAAACTTGTTTAGATATATTTTATTCCAATTATGGATGTGCTTTATGGCCTTCACTACTACTGTTTTCTTTTCTAAGCAAAAGATAAAATTATTATAATAGTACATCACGAATCATGATATGCATCCCAAGTAAAAATATTGAGCACATTGATACATGCTCCACAAACTTGATCAATCACCGGCTAGGTTAAATTTTAAGGAGAGAGAAACATTACAATATGCGAAGATTTAGATTTACCCTCTTGATTTAGTTACCATCAACCATACCATGTTATGTGGCAGAGTACAAGTACAATAAGAATATCGGATTTAACAATGAGACCTAATTGTTTAGATTTGAATTGACCTTGTGGGATTAATTTTCAGATTTTAACTTGTGAAGATGTACATCATCATCTTTAATGCGAACGAAATAAACTAGCGTCATAAAAGGGTTTGCACAGCAAATTCACAGGGTGGGTTCCTCGTTAAGATGATAATGTCAAGTGTGACGCAATTATCAAGATAATTGGACTAATTTATTGTTTCAGTTTAGATTTTAATCGTTTACAGCTAAATCCTCTTCAACAAGCTTCACAGTAAAATTGTTCTCTATATACCAATATATTGCCTTTTTAAGTTAACACAGGCTTGACAAGGGTATGATGTTAAGTGCAAAAAATACTACTAACGTCAATTCATCGACGTAATGTCAACATTTCATATAAACGAAATGTCACTGTCAAGCATTGTTCTAAATAATTCTTCTAAAATTCAATTCCTTTTGAGCCTCTTGATTATCTGAGACAGGAAATAAGCGACAAAGGACAATCGATTTCAATGCGCATTTTAACTGTTTAAAATTAAAGCTTCCTTTAGGTCCTCGTAGTTATTTCTTTATCAATGATGTATGTTTATATACATGCTTGTAAAACTAACAAGTTAACTATAAGCATGTGCCTAAACTTTACATTTTCACTTTATTCAGCGTTGACTTGGCCCTGATGATCCCCCAATATGGAAATGTGTCTTTCTATTGACAATTTTATTCGGTTACGGTTAATTTTGAACTTTTGTGTGGGTTATTGTAGGCTTCGTTCATCTGCATTTTTGTCAGTGGACATTCTTTGTTGGTTGGTGATCCTGATCATGATCCTTTTCAGGTAGGTAGTAGGGTGATCGTGTCGTTTGCGTATGTCCTGTAAAAGGGGTGTTTTGTGTTCTGTAAATAATGCATAAGATTTGCCCTTGACAATGTTTTGTGCTTACTTAAAATCAATAAATTGCGTTTCATTTCTTCTTCTGTAATGAATTTATGCTAAAAATGGAACACAAGAGAATACACAATTTTTGGACGGAACATATAAAATGTTAATATTATTGTCATTTAATGAGGCACAATTCGGTTGTTTAAAGTTTGACTCGTCACAGACAGGTACGCACTCAGCCGTTGTAAAACCAATTAGTTTGATTGTCAAGCGTGTTACGAGTATTATATTTTGGGACACACGTAAAGTATCTACCCCTCCCCATTTGCTGCTTACAAAAAAGGCTCATGTGCTATAGGCGGCATAAAATGTTGCCTCATTATTGTCTATTAGATTCATACCTCAGCTATAAACTCCACTCTTTTTGTTTGTGTAGCATAGCCGTATATGTATTTCATTCATTCATTTCCGTCCGGAAGCTATTTTCAGCTTTGGATGTATTTTATGCCTTGCCTTTTTAAACGCAGATGTTTTAAATTGCACTCCTTGTATGTACAACAATATATGTACATGAGCATTTGAGAGAAAAATTTGAAGCTCAGTGGAATGGAATTGTGTAATGTTTGTTTGTCGGTTGAATGTCACTAAAGTTGCCGGCGTGTTTCACAATACTCGTCGTAATCATTACTCCTATAAAGTTATATACATACCGCGAATTGTTCCCGTCAAACCTTCCAATTCATGTGTAATGCATTAGGCACTAGGAGTATGTTGCGCTGTAATATCTGTAAATGTAGAAGAAGCACAGAAATGCTGCTTTCAGTGACTGTGTGTGAAGAATCGAATAGTTTTGTGTGCTTTTTCATAACCTTGATGATGCTTGCATGAGCGGCAGCGATGCGCTATGCTCTCTCGTCTTCTTGCATTCTCTTTGTTGCTTTTTATTTGGTTCTCGTGTCCAAGTACAATCTCCACGCGCAGCAATAGCATTAAAAATACAATGTACCTATTATTACACATCCGTGTAATTGGCATGTTATCCATGTTATATCGTAAGCTGGAAATCGACGAATTAAGTACCCTTTATTATGAGCCCTTCCTTAACAAATTTTTATTTCCCTACTGAATGTTGAGTTCAGACTGGCGAAAGAGAGAATGAATGGAACAGAAGGGAAATTCATGGAAGAGGTACAAATGGGGAAATGATAGCTTGTCATGCCATGTCGAGAGACGCATTGTCTTTCAAATTGTTTTGAAATGAAAAAAGTTTTCATCTAACACATCGGTTTGGATTGCGCTCTTGTACTGACTACGTCTTTTTAGAAGTGCAAACAGGTAACAGAAGTGTGGAATTTTTCAGAACGTTTGTGTGCGAACGAATTTTAAGAAGTGATATTTACTACCAAGATTACAGAATGAAGTCTTTACGCATAATACGTTTGGTTGTTTCTTAGTTGGTGCATCGATGTTATCTTGGTATGTTCATGCAGGACTTTCTTCGTTAATAAATATAACAAGATTTAAAAATATTGCGAAAACGAAAAAAACTTATGGTATTCCATCTTTGGGTTGTGTCTAGTCATGTTAGGTGTGTATTGACTTGCAACGTCTGTCCTCTCTCTGGTTTCTATTATCAATGAAAACAGACAATCTACAGTTTGACAGAGGCAGATCGCTTCATGAATAATTATTTGTACAGGATCATGACTCCACGCTAATTTACACAAGGAAATTCAAAGGGAGTACCACGTAAAATGTCGAAATTAAAGAATGCGTAGTTGTAAAGCATTTTTGCACGCAGATATTTAAAAATATCAAGCTATCTAGATAAGGCATCCTTTTGTTGTTATTTGTGTCCACCAGTATTTGGTGTTGTTTTCATGTGAGAAACGAGCATTCTTGACCAGAAATGGTCATGAACAGAGTTTGGATGGGATCATATATTTTATATTGTCCACGGAGGTGTTTTTGATGTGTTTTGTGTGTGATTGCAGTGGGCTGTTTGTTTGAATATGGAAAATAGAAAGGTAAAATTATGAGTGGTCGTAGTCATTATTGCAATTGCAACTGATTTGGACCTCTCTTGTCATTATCATGTTATTTCTGTCGCTTACCTAGTCGATTTCTGGCTACGTTTGTGTTTCTTGTGCATTGAAAAGACAAACTCACTATTTTTCTGTAGGTCTGAGTATTCACTCTTGTAATATATATTTGCACTCATAGTAATTTGAGAAAAGCGCACCAGATATCTACATCCTCGTAGAGACAAGTACATTATTTTCTAGCTGTCCAACTAGAAGATCTCGCTCATCTTTGCGATCGTTGTAGATTGATGAAATGCAATATTCACCAAGTAAGAGCTTTTATTAAACCTCAGAATGGACATGTGCGTTTGCAAGATGAAAAAGTCAACAAAACCACCTCATAACACGTACACAACTTCATGGAGTCAAAGAGAAGCTAGAGGAAATCAGACTGAAATCAAACTCATGCTGTATACTTTCATTAGTTGTAAGACTTGGCTTGAAAAAATCCGTTCTCCCTTGGAGCTTGATATGACCAAATTCATATATGGCGTAATGGGAAGTTAAGCATTGTTCCGTTTTCCTGGATGCTTGTAGAATAGTTCAACAGTGATATTAATCAGTGCGTTGTATGTAGTTTCAAGTTTCAAGCCAATAAAAAGTTAAGGAACAAAACCTAGCGTAATGTTTATGATTGATGAGGACGGGAGAGATGATTTTTTATAGATGAAAAAGCAATAGTGAAATCTAAAAAAATAAATATTGGATCTAGACGAATAATACTGCTAAATTTGCAGATTTTGATCGATTGAATCGCTCAAGTTTGAAGAATATTTTTGTGTTTGGAGATATGTTAGTCTTCAAAACTTCAAAGTGATAACTAAAGTGTCACACATTTGGCACAGTTTATTAGTGACGTTAGTGAAATATAAA
This sequence comes from Willowsia nigromaculata, assembly GCA_034700605.1. Lineage (NCBI taxonomy): Eukaryota > Metazoa > Arthropoda > Collembola > Entomobryomorpha > Entomobryidae > Willowsia > Willowsia nigromaculata. Next base: position 42,159 of record JAQIXX010000929.1, read on the forward strand.
TCAAGGAAAACTCGGACAAAAACAGGTAAACTATATTGTGAACTAAAGACTATAGTTTCCCAATTTTTCTTATTAGTACTACTAATGAAAATAATAATTAAAGTTTGTATATATAAATAAACTAAGGCTTGAGTTTGAAATTCTCAGTAGCCAAACAAAATAAAGTATATATCTCCAGATTTCCCCATCCTGAATTTGGTGATTTTCATTTGAAATAATTCAAAAATAAATCACAATTCAGAAATTTAGCATTCTTTTTAGCATTGCAATCTTATAGACATGTCACAAAATGACTCATTAAAACCAAAGCCGAGATAGTTTAATCGCAAGGACACAAGACTATCAGTACACTCAAGAGGATCGTCTTGGAATTCAAAACGTGTTATGTATCAATTACCATTTAGTAGATAGTATCGATGTAATGTGTATAATTTTATTTAGTAGTACTAGAGTTTAAATTTGTATGTACAATAGTGAATGGGGTGTACAAAATTGCAGCGTTTAATATGTTCTTACCTTTGTTGGAGAAAAGATTCTAGATATTTCAACTATAGATCACATATACCTATGTGCGTTAAAAAGCAGATGCTCAAGCTGAATATATATACAATTTAATTAAAAACCATTTCAATCTTTTTTTGATGTACATGTTCAAATAAAACTGCATTAAATGATTCATGCATAATTTTTAAGAACTCAAGTTATATACTCTACTCCTAATTCTTAAGCACGTAGCATCACCGTCCATCCATCCGCATCCGATATAACCTTGGGCTAAGAGCGCATCGTATTCGTATTATCATTACGACATGGGAGGTTGGGATGCATGAAATTCCAATACTATGCCTCTTTGTTCACATCGAATATTTAATTTTTTTTGCTGAGCTACATGTATAAAAGTATCATTTTCACACAACAGAGTGGAAAGCAGCATCATGATTATGATTATCTACGACAAGCACAAGCAAAGTTATAATCTTTGATGCTATTATATTATCGCCACCCCTAAGCATAAACTCCGACAAATCAACCTAAATATTTGCAAGGTTCTCAAAACTCATAATATATAATTCACATAGTGTTCTTTTCCAATCATAGTTTGTAAAGTTATAAATTTTCGTTATAAATATGGAAAAATGATATCATATTTCTCTGACACATGGCAAAAGTTGATTTTGCTCATCATCATCTTTTAGCAAACTCAAGAATTTGGATAAACAACGAATAAATGTGCTTTCATGTATGGGTTTACGCTCTTCGTGTATCTTGCTAAAACTTTACAAGTACATCAAAATGATATTGGATGCAGTCTTTTCAAAATCTA
>JAQIXX010000930.1:0-43462 GCA_034700605.1 Willowsia nigromaculata
ATTTCTATAACGTAAAATATGCAATTTAAAAAAAACGTTGCACGTTCACGAAGATCCATTGGAGTGCACTGTATATATGCACACTCAAATTGCAAAGACTTATGATTATGAAAAAATGTCTGTTTCTTACTACTTTATCCTCACCGTCCACTGGAAAACAAAGCAAGCTCACTTTGCTGCACGTACATGAGACAACGGGAAAAGTTTTTTCTTCAGGCAAAAATAACTATTACACTAAATTGTTTCAAAAAGCCAGAGAAAGCTGATGGAAGAATACTTATATAAACAGAGAAAGTAAGCATCAGACATGTAGAAATGTTTGAAGCTATTGTATAGGAAAGGGAACGAGGTAGAAAAGTCTCAACTATGAGACATGACAAAACCGAAAGCAAAAAAGAGATAGAAAAAGGGCAGGTAAAAAGGCAAAAGTAGACGAAGGGATGATGATAGGGAAAGGTACTACCACCACCACTGAAGTGTTTCCCACATCTTCAGAACGATGAAGAAGATGCAGGAAAAGGGAAGCAGAAAGTAATAAGAAGAGTAGCAATGGAAAGCCTACCTGAAAGAGAAAGAAAACTCTTGTATTTCTTTTCTTTTTCGTCCTCTTATTTCTTGAGAAACTTATACTGTTTTAGTGCTCGTTACAAATTAGAAAGGAGAGAAAAAGTAAGCAAGATAAAAAAATACACACAAGAGAAAACGTGGGGCTTTACTTTCACTTATTTTTTGAGGGATGGGATAAACATATAATAATATGCTCCTACACTACTTAGTACACATATCTTTGTATACAATGAGAGCACAAATAAAAACAACATTTCTGTATGAACAAGGATGAGACATCATCCCTTTGAGCAACTTAATACGCATACAAAGAAATGAGTTTTCACAAGAGAAAAAAAGAAGAACCTTAGCTTGCAGTGCAGAATCTTAAGCTCTCCATTTGCTTAATGTTCTCCACAAAATCTTACGTTTTAAGGTACATTTAAGTACGTCGTATAAAATTGGTGAATAAATGTTTGCGTATCACTACTACACACCTTAGTTCAACATTGTAAACACGTAATTTAGACGAAGGAAATGTTTTGAAAGGTTCGCAATAAGTTTATACTTTTTAATACATTCATAGGAAGGAATATTGTAAACAAGTTTAATTTCATTTTGGGTGTACATGAATAAAAGTGAAAGTATAATATGAAAACAAATACAAAAATGTATGCATATAATGTTTTCTATTTTACACAGTGGTGGATCCCACGCTATATTATTTTGGCTGCAACTTCTCGTTTTGCTGGAGATTTTTTATGCATCATTATAACTTGAGAAGTATAGAAGCTATGCTTATTACTGAAATTACATACTTACTTACATGACTTCACTTCAACGGAATGAGTGAGAGCTTTGGATGCGAAATGCGAATGAAGGAAAAGCCGGGACGAGAAATACGGCACGTAGCGTATCAGTTCATGGCATTTTCCAACTTCGTTTAATGTTGCACCATCGTCACGAGTCGATGACTAAAGCTTACACAGTGACGACCTTGTTGTGCCGGTAGCAAAACTACGAGTTGACTTTGGTGTGCGTATGAATGGTCTAACATGAGGTTTTATGTTGGGGCATTGTGCACATTCGAATTCAAAAAGGTAAAAATCTCTGAACCTTCAACGTTTTTGTCAGGACATACCAGTCAATCGGTTTAAAGGCTAAATGGCTCTTAATAAATCAAAGTTATAAATAAAATGAGATTTGTGCGAAATTAAAAATTCTAAGTACACACGTCCTACCCAAATTGCTCATCGCATGATAATCACGTCACGTGCGACGCTGCAATGCTTCGTGATTACTATATACATATCTACATTGAGTAAACTTAAACAATAGTGAAAGATACCCTTTTTATGTTGAAAACAAACCTTTTGCTTTCCTCAATTTTTTCTCTCCTACTACCGTTTTTATCCGCTTGTTGCTTTTCATCTGGAAGATGTGATGTGAGGTTCAGTTACATTTTCAAAAGCTGGAAATCGCCTTTTTGTGTGCAAAGAAGTTTCAAGAATTTCTCCAAGGTGCGATTTAAGGATTCTTCCAGTCAGCTCGGATTCTTTAGTCGCTTGTTGCTTCTGTACTCCACTAAAGTCATAGTTGCGACAAGCATCTATCTAGTCGTAGACGTGCTACCACGAGTTTACTTCGACACATTCGCCACGAGCCGGTTGTAAATTTTATGACCCTTTAGACGTCGTGGTGAAAACCTGCAATATCGTTTATCTCGTTCCCTAGTTTAGTTGATTTCTTTCCGGGGTTTCAATAACACCTACCTGCTACCTATACATTTACACTTTCTATAGGTGAAGATGATAACATGATTGTAGTTTTGTGAACATTGCGGTGTTGTTATGCGAGGTTCGTACAAGTGCTTAATGCAACTATTTAGTATAGTTGCAGATTGCATGCAATACATACATAAATTCAGTATAAACGATAATATTATATACATATATAATACACATCATACACACTATATTTTACTTCCTTCCTTGTCCTGATATACATACATTAAATAAACGGCCAATAGGTTCACGGGGACAGACAGGAAGGTGGATGGATGGAGAAACAGTAAAGCGTCCTTTTATTATTATTGCGGTTATAATGGCCCAGTTGGCGCAGTTAATTCGCTTAAAATTGCCGTAGGGGAATGAAAAATACAGGAAATTAAGTGAATTAGTTAAAAAGGGTGCACACGTACAGAACGGATTTTCGGGAAATTCAATTAACAATCGTTCATGGAATGGAATAAAGCACGTCTAAATACAGAAAATTTTAGAGGAAAAATTGAGTTTAGTGATAAATACAGAAGATCAAATTTTTATTTAAAAAAAGATTTTGTAATTCAAAAATAACTGATATTAGTACGCTAAATATTTGATTTTTGATATTTGATTTTTGATGAGAAATAAAATTTTGATTTAACATACCTGGATGACTGAAACGTAATGTTACAATCTTTGACCAATGCAAGCTTTTTGATTATGATTTGAATCAAAATATTATACACATTACATAATGTACTGACGGGTGTCTTTTACCCAAAATCCTCTAATGTTAATTTGACATCAGCATCCGTTATCGACAACAATCAAGCCGGATGGGTCTTAAAAGGTCCGAATGCATTAACAGATGTTACAATAATGTCTTTCAAATAATGATGCGGAGATGAACAAAGGATGAAAAGAAGCTGCAAGAAATTACGTACATAGAGTCTTTCTACAAATATGCATTGATTATTGTTTAAGTTTATGTAGTCGGATAAAAGCAAAAAACAATAATACATTATAAAAATGCGAATACAAACATAATATAGAAAACATGAATCAGTTAAATTCACTAAAAATCTTTGCCCATTTAGCGGGAAATGGATTCTTTAGAATATATTTAGAAGGTTTATAGGTGCTACCGCAATATACTATAGTTTGTGATATCGGTCGAGGTCGTATAATATCATAGATTTAGATAAAACATACCTACACGATAACGGCGGCAATGTAATGTAGGATACTTAGGCATTGGAATAAATATTTGCTGTGCATTTGCAGAGGAAATGAACGTCAAGTTGGCTAATTGAATTAAAGGAAAAGATTGAATACAATACTTTCCTGGGGAAAATTAAGTTGAAAAATGGTGTTGAAAGCTTTAATTACAATTCTTGCGGCTATATTCGTGCTGACTTTCCTTGCCTATGAGGGTGTTCCTCATGCTTATTCACTGGTTCGAGAAGAAATGGGAAAGAAAATGCGCTACACAGGAAGTTCGTTAGACATTTTACTACTATTCAGTTCAAACTACAAACTACATATTAAATATATGTAGCTGTGTGCACAAAAGAAGCCAACGATATTTAAGGGAAGATTTAAACGTGGCTATTCTCTAGTCTCTAGGATGCAGTGATGCAAGAAAATGTGGGCTACGTTCTCTACAAATTAAAGTAGATTGATTTGAAATGGTTTCCCTTGTCCACTGTAATGCAAATACGGTACATTTCATTTAAGCGGTGCAATCTTTCAGACCCTTTCTTCAGCCTATACCTTTTATCATACACCAAATTATGGGAAGATTTCTTCCCAAAAACTTAGCTTTCATTTTCCTTCGTAGGTCCTTCATTTTCATCAGTTTTCTTAACATAAGTTAATGTTTCCATAATGCTGCCTACTAAATGTGTAGTGTAGATACACAAACGGGGAATGTGTGTTTAATGAATAAATGACATAAAATACAAGTGACGATGAGGACAAGCGAGAAAGCGACATGGACGAAAAAGTATTGGAGAGGAGGGAAATGGAAGACAGTGTGATACTCTTTTATTCTTCGTTTTCCCTATTCGCTCTCTTCTTCTCATGAAAAACTTTTTTTTTTCAATGTTTACCAAAGAGATCAATTCATCGATTATTCGGACGTGGTTGAGTAAACTGTAGTGTGGCAAGTAGTAGTAATGGTTATAGTAGATTTAATAATAGTAGTGTGGAAATACTTATTGTTATGTATCTATTTGGCTGGGCTTAAAGTTTATATAATAATAGTTTTAGAACGTTCTCCTTCACCACAATCATGAATGCATTGTACAACATGTATACTTGAAACAGAAGTGTAGTCATCATTGATATTCCCACTCCCACTGTCTACTTTACTACAACAACTATACTCATAGTAAGAAGAGGTTTTTTCTCTACTTTCTACTTTTCCTTGTTTCTGGGTTTCTCTTTTCTTGATTCGTTTAGTTTAGTGTTTATGTCTACTTTTTTGGTGGTTGTAGTAGTGTCGTACTCCCACCCCCAGACACTTTCCTTGGTTTTAATGTACTTATGTTCTTTAGCTACACGTTACTGTGTACACCTACCACCCGCTGGAACATTCATGTTGCATCCATTATGCATATCGCAGAAGTGTAGTCTGAGCAAAGTGGACAAGCCGACTCGGCATTTTCTCCCTTTGCAAAAGCATAATACTATATCATGATGTGTATTATAGTAAAACACAACTAACATAGCGGGTAAAAGAATGTTACCACACTGATGGAAGTTTTAACAGTCTCAAACGTTGAGGGCGAACCCTATATTCACCATCGGTATCAAACAATGTGCCGAGTACGTCTGTGGACCTTTGACAATTTTGGGAAAAATGTGTGTATAGTATTACTCACATCTTATGTAGAATTGTACTTTTAAATGAAATGTTATGTGTAATTACACGTACACGCCTTCAAAGCAAGTATATCATGCTGGCAAATATTCTAAAATTTATAACTGAATCTGATTCCACGTAAGTATTCACAGTTAACAAATTCCAGTTCTAAACTTTTCCAGTTTTAAATACATGTTATGTAGTTACCATTCTATTTGACATGTATAAAAGTCATGTTAAAAGAAACGCTATTTAGCGAAAAATACTTCGTTAGATGAACCAAGATTGTACATTATGAAATAACATTTTCTTGAAAGCATAAAATCTTTGGACGGTTTTTCAATGTCGTGAGATGAGTTTAGTCGGTTACAGAATTTTTAATCCTCACTTGTTCGGATTCCTAAAATTTTACACCACTTCAATGCAATATTCAGTATAGGTACCCTTTAAATTCCCTTTCTTCTTCCATAAGTATACTTTTGCAATGTAAATAAAATCATACAAGTCCTTAAAAGCAGAGAATTACAAATAGTGAACCTTCTGTTTACCGACAAAGTGTGCACTTTGAAATCTTAGCATCTCAGCCTAACGGTGTATTATAACACGTAAGTACATATGTATACCAAGTGTAAAGATGCTATTTCTCAGCTCAAGTTTCTCTCTAAGTTATGCTGTATGTTTCTCGCCTACTTTCATCACATTTATTTGGACGGCCGTGCCATCATCAATAGCAATCCTGAAATGTCTAGTTTTATGTATTTACTTTTACTAAAGCTCCTCTCATATTACAACAAAAATTCCTTCCAACACCAACAACCTCATCTTAGCCATGTGTCATTTTCTTTGGAATGTGTAAATGTAACTGTGTACAGTGTACACTTTTAATTTGCTCCGGTAGCTTCCATTTTGGACTTGAGAGAGCAATCATTAACTAGCTAGAAGATTCGTCTTTTTTAGGGCCTGTTTTAGTCTCTGTAGCTTCATACAACAAATATATATACGAGCGTCTCTACTGGTTTGGCAGATATCTCATTTCCCCATTCGCCTCAAAAGCTTGCCGTTATCCTTCGTTTTGCAAAGACACCAGGAAAATGCTCATTTCTTGTTAAGGAGAAATGATTGATTATGAAGAAAAAGGTGGAAATATTTAAATAATGGGAACTACAATACGTATGAGAAACTAAAAACAATACATGTCGTGCCCAAGAAGGGTATATTTAAAAAACACTATATCCATTCGGTGGTCCTTATATCTTTTGAGTCCATGAAATTAATAGAGATAATCACAAATTTTCATAATAAACTGTTTTTCATAAAACTTTAAATCAAGTTTGCATATCAGAGACAATTAAGCGCATTATATCATACAAAGTACATTTTAAACCAAAATGAAAAATGGTCAATTACAGGAAGAAGTAAATTTAAAAACAGAAAAAACATTGCACAGAAACGAAATCAATGTATCAATAAAAATATTGAATTTTCATGATTTTTTATCACAACGGGATACAAAAATCATATACATACCTAGTCTTCAATCGTCTCCCAAGGTACTACTTGACATTTCATGACATCACATGCCTGCACAAGACGTTATAGAAAGACAACTTGATAAAAAAGAACACGACTGCATATGGCCATGTAAATTCCCCCAATATTTCAACTAGACTAGGATAAACTCCATCAAAAGCCTGATGATGCTAATTCATGACGAAAGACACTCATGTTTTCACAATTATTGCAACTAATGAGCAGAAAAATGTTTCATTGCAAACAATTCGTCCTTTTACTATGCATTCTACACCAATTTGTTCCTGTTTAAAATAGAGAGAGCTGTGACAGTACAAAAACAAGCAAACTAACAGATAACACAGCCTTAAAACAACATCAACAAGGAAAAAAATTTCCATGTTCTATCGCACGCCTTATGTAACTTTGTTGCAAATGTGTATGTGTAGGTATATAACTTAATTTATGCCAAAATACATATATGTACCTACAAATATGTAGGTAGCTGATTTCCTCTTATTCTGACGTTTTCTTTTGTGTATTTTTTCACCAAAACTTTCCCATTCCCTTTGCTTGCCCTCTCCTATTATATTTTCAGGTAAGTTGAAATTAATGAAGAATGAGTTTCAGTCTCGTTTTTACTCTTTGTTTTTAGAATTTTTGTGTCTTGTTGATATGCTATGTAGCTATACAAGCGTTTGACTAGTCACTATTGCCAGTAGCTGTTAATGGCCATATTATGAATCCACCTGCTGGTGTTATGAAGCGGCTTAAACTGAATCATGCCTTATGGTATCCGAATGATGTTTGGATGTGTTTCTTTTGTTCTTCAGAAACATCATCATCATCGCCATGATGCTGTCAACATGGCACAGAGTAGTCAGGAACAAGAGGAGAATGAATCGAGGAGGACTTCCTGGAAACAGAGAACGTAATCAAGCAGAAGGAAAGTGAGAAGGGAACATCGAAATTTCTCTCTCACGCAGCAACTTGTTCATTGCGTTGTTCTATCTTTTCCTGTTATACTTTTTTCTATAAATCCCAATTAGTAACGGGGTATTCTTGGGTAATTACACGAAATTTTTAGAGTTGTTATTGCTTGAGAATACACGTTACTTCTCTGGGAAAAGACAACTGTACACAAAAGGGAGAAAAGAATGGAAGGAAAAAGAGAAGGAAAGAGGAAAAAGGCAGCACACACAAGAAGAGATGAAGAGGATGGACGGATGGATGGAGAGAAAATAGGAAGCAACAGAGTGGAAGAAAGTACACGGTAAAAAAGGAAGAAAGTTGTTGTAACTAAAGGAGGAAGAGACATGAGTTTGATTGTACCCGTGTTTCCTCCTTTTCTCCCGTGGATTTCTCTCCTCTCCTTAGAGAAGATTTAAGATAGAAGGGAGAAACGAGAGACGGAGGGGCTCAACTCACTCAACTTTGTTGCTGAATTGTTTATACGAAGAAACTGGATTTTATACCTAGATACCTGCACTCCAACAGTGCAAGGTAGTCAAATCAAAATTATGAGAAGGTGATGTGATGATCATTATAATACAATTTCTTCCGTTCGGATTCGTTACAAACGAGCTACATAAGAAGAAGCATAAACTTTGTTACGGCAAAAAGCCTGCCGTCAGGATAATTTTGCCAAGATCACGTCCTAATTGGCCGCGGAGAAAATCTGGTGAAATGGATGATGAGTAGTTACTTAATGGTTCCGGATTTATACTGCTCGGAGAAGAAAATAAGCTGGGGAAAGTAAACCTGTTGACAGAAGAATCTTTTTAGCAGTTTGTGTGTAGAATGGAGTGGATGATCTGTTATCTTGGCTTGCTCGTTTTTGCCTAATTAGTTGGTCATGCATAACCTCTAACAAGGTTATTTAAAATGGCAACTGATCAGTGTTGAATTACTCGGCAAGTCAGTTAACTTGATGTATCCCTCTATTGGCACACATTGCTTGTAATACATCTAGCAACTAAAGGAATTTCAAAAAGGAAAATCCCCCATTTCATTACACCAGAGAAACTCTCACGATTCACCTCCTAATTTATTCTACTGCAACCAACGGAACATGTTTCGAGTTCGAGCATCCTCAAAAAAGGATCTGTCAAGCTACATACTTTCACCCAACTTTCTCTTTGAGAAAAGATGCATGTGCAGGATAGAGGTAAGTTTTAAAAAGTGCATTTTTTACAAGTTTCCTTTCCCAAACTAAATCAATGAGCTAGCCATGCTACATGACATGTAAAATATTTTTGAAACTTTGAATAAAATGTTTTGCCTGTTGAGATTTTTTAGGAAAAACTTTCCACTTCTCATAGACAGTCCCAATATAAAAATCTAAATCGTTTAGATTGAAATATCTCTGCATTATTTGGAAGAAAAAAATTTCCAACGAATATCTTATGAATTTGAGAATTTGAATCGTTCCTCCTTTCATTTTTATCGAAGGAGCAACATGGAAGAGGAGACAAGCTGCAAGCAGGAAAGCAGAGAACCACGTCAAAAACAGAGATGGATACTTTTCCTGTTTCTATTCTGTGTATCACAGAAAGAAAGAAACTCCAGGTGGTCCTTGTCTCGAAGAAAATCTACATTTATTTCTGAGAAAATTTCCATTCATTTTCCTTCCCAATTTCTACAGTTGTTTTACTTTAGAAAATGTTCTCTGGCAAAACAAGCACTTTTTCCACTACACCTAACTAAACTCCCCATTAAATTTATAAAATGCAGACAAATTTGTATACGTGTTTTATACTGTTACTGATCCCTTTTATTTACTCTTTTTAAGGCGCATGTTTAGTATCATAACAGGCTGCAAATAATGCATACAAACACATGTAAACCAGAATACAATCAGCAAAATAACAAAAGGGAATTTACTAAATGTACAAGGGAACAAAAAACAATAATTTGGAGATCAAGGTATTTGAGTTGAATGAGTTGACAGAAATGACAATCATAAACTAGACACAAATATATTTTTATTGTCAATTCCAAAATTTAATGTTAATTTACAATGCTAATATGTGATAAATGACTGACGTACGAACTTGTAAAAGTGCAACATGACTACATGATTGATGACGCAAATTTTTATATCATTACGCTTGTAATACAATGCAAATATGTAGTTCTAAAGTAAAATTGCAATCATTAAAAATTATATGATATAGGAGAAGTTCAAGGCATGTTGGATTGCTATGTTAAGAACCACCCACTCTTGAGCTATTTATACAGATTCAACGTCAATTTGGGTTTCCAAAAGTTTGAAACCCCTCTTGTGTATGAGGAAAGCATTAATCACAGTACAACAGGAAATTACCACTTACTCCTTTTATGTGCAATAGGCAACCATGTCCATTTCCATTCTTGCAAAAACAATCCATTCTATAGTTTCAAATCACAGGCCATATCTGTCAGTATTTGTAAAAGAAATTGAAAAGGAAATCTATGAAATGTTTCAAGACAAGATAACGAATTACTTTCTCTCATACATTCCTTTCTACTTGGGGATCCACTGCGTCATGATGACTTTCTTAGTTTCTACCCAAGGATCTATTTCAATGTACACGAGCATACACAATGCATTATGGTAAAGCTGATTGTGATTGCGTTAAAAACAAAGGAAATCCATAAGCAAGTTGATAGATGTCGTCTACCTTTCCAGATGGTTGTTTTTTTTACTTTCAGAATGTTATGATATGAGATGAAAAAGACAAAAGCTTGAATGTCGAGAAAAATGGAGGAAATCTTAATGGCATTGTTTGATTTTTTCGAAACAAGTATTCATGGATGGATTCGATTCGCCTAAAGTAAATTGCTGAAGTCATATAAATTCCTGATTTTTGAACATATGACGCAGAAAATGAATGCATGGAACATGGAGCACTCCATTTGTCTAGCCCAACTATTTTGGTACTTCAATTTTAGTTTTTACTTTCCCTGTTACATTTCATATCTACAGACTAGACTGCAAAGTATGTTGTTTGCATCAAATTCACATCAACATGTAAAGGAATACATGGAAAGGTAAGCACATAATTATATCCATATCATCACCTCCGGTACTTCCCGCACTCACATTGTCTACAGCCTTTACTAGTGGGATACTGCATTTGATTCTACATGATTGCATTACAGAAAGAACTCATCTTCTGATACTCGTATTCCCGAATTCTCTACTATATGTTGCTATAAAGGTTATTAGAGAAACTGTATAATATTTAGTCTTTGGTTGGTTATTAAAGTTGTACTTGAAATGGTCGATAAAGAAAAGAATCTCCCACATGCGGCATGCACAGACAAACGCATGGATGTTTTGTACAAGCTGTGCTCTAGACATGTCTACAGTTGGTGATTGTCATTTGTCAAGTAAAATTGTATGCGGTGAAGTTGCGGAGAAAGGCTTTTCTATTTATCAGTATCACAATATATACGTCTTGAGGGAGAGCTAAGCCTTGTTCTTCTATAATTATCAAAAAAATAAAAATATCAAAGAGGATTACAGGTACAATTTATGTGATTCAAGCAGTCCTTAGATCAAAGAGCATAAAACAAGCGTAGGGACATTTAAGATTGTTGTTGTGTTTAAGTTGGTAAGTAGATAATTTGGTTTATTTAACGAAGACGCGAATATCTGTATATAGTGAAATCTCGTGCTGATCTGCTCAGAAATCAGCCAGATTGCTATATACCCTACTACTAAAAATGATTGATGACATGGTATTTCCAAAATCGAGTTAGTGAGAATACGTAGTTAGGTAGCTTGCAGTTTACCTGTCATTATCTTCTTTATATGAGGTGAGCTTATTTTTATCATCCGCTTTTCTCTCGTGCAATATAAGTACCCATTTACATACAAATATTGTTTGTTCGCATAAATGTTGTTACGAATATGTATATTTAAAGAGGAGGTTCGTTATTTTTACAACATAACTAGGTGTCCCCTAAATAATCGTACCAAATGAGTCGGGAGAGTCGCCAACGGGATGAGTCGATTTATTTTGTTCTCCTCAAGTCAAGTACCATTGCATTGCTTTGAGATAAAAATAAAAATAAAAAGGTATTAGTATGTAGGGTTTTTCGTTGTTTTATTGATACTAAAACGAAAATAATTACCAAGTTTAAGATTCTAACTTATTGAGAAAGATGTAAAAATATTTACCAAGATTCAACAAGTTGAGCCTGCAGTACTGAGAATGTTCTAATATTGGATTAGACAACAGGTGCCTATGAATAATTACTTACGCATATATTCCCTCAGAAAATTAAACTAAGCATATTATGGAAAGTTTGTTCAATATCATAATAATCAACAATTTTAATTTTCAAGAAAAATAGCTCAACCAAAAAACCAATACACTTTGCAGAATATCTTTTAAAACATACACCATTTTTTATTAGTAACAGCAGAATTTGCATTTAATAGTGTGCAGTTTTCAAGTGTAATTCAAGTTCTTTTTGAAATGACTGCTTGTGTATTGTACGTGAAAACTGTCACACATTTCAAGAGTTTTTTTTTAATTTGAACCTTTGCCCAATGCGTTAAAAATTAGATAAATAGAGGGCTGCCTACAGTCATTCGGCAGTAAACATAATTACATGGTGCCCGTATTAAGGGTGGAAATATGCACTACATAGAACATACACAAGTGGCGTTACACAAAAGGGTACGACAACACAGTCTTTTTTCATTTTTCCATGTTATCATACTTGTAGGGACAGGGGCGAAGAAAATTTTTAATGAAGAATATTCAGCTGTCATTCATTAAATAGTATAGTAGAACGATACACCATTTTCAAAATGATTGAGGGATATCAAACAACAAAAGAAACCATGAAAGAAATTAGAAACGCTGCCTGGGAAAGAGATGGTAGTCATTTTAAAAAGAAAATCATTTACGTTATTCCAATAACACAACCACGCACACGACCACCGTAGTAAAGCTTATTATAGACTCGTCGGTTCCAAATACCACTTTAAAAGATTCAAAGTAAGTCATTACTCAAAATTTTTTATTATTAATTCTCTATAACTATGATCAAAACTGCTACGATTTCGGCTTTGAAGTAGATGGGCATTCATCACGTTAAAATTATAGAAATCGTACAAAGGCTGATAATATTTAAGGATAAACACATTTATAGATGTGGGAATAGCTATTTTAAAGTGGTATGAATAGAGAAATGTTTATATATATAGCTGCAATTTGAGTTTAAAGGCCTTTAATTTTGATTTGCAGACAGACAGACAAAATAAAGATATGCATAAATACTATTGCAGGTAGTAGTTTAGAATTGGTGGGAATAGCTTTTCGTGTTTACTCGTGGTACATTCAATCAACTTTTGTAAAGTGGTTAAATAACAACCAAAGCCCATAATAAAACCAGGATTGAGTTGATTTCAAAAAAGGAGTGGGAGAGTGAGTGAAAAGGAGATGAACAATCATAATCATCACATCGTAAACGAGTATACTATTATTATAATAATTTGTGTAAAAATGATGGGGACACAAACAGTATGTTTGTACGTTTGAGAGAAAGTATTTATTTATTAGTGTTATTATTGTTGTATCTAGGCGGATTGAGTTCTTTTCAGATTTTCTGATGACGACAACGATGATGAGAGAGGAAAGCCATAGGATCTTGGCTTGGCTTGTGATTAAATGGCTGCCTACGACCATCAACTTCTATTGCGTCCGATGAAAGCAAAATTTACTCTCTAATATTTATTTTCCACTTTTGTGCATACAAAACATGCATAACTCTTGTTGTAGAGGTGGTTGGTTGGTGTTCGTTCGTTTAACGAAATTTCTTGTTCATGTGCGTTAGACTGAATGTTGCTAGTGTTGAGCTGGCAGCTCTTTTATCTGTCTGATGTGGTTTCATTAGGGGACATTTTGTTCTGCTTTCATTTTAACCAACACTATTATAGTTGGCCAATATCAAGCTCATGCTGTTTTTGCCCCTATTTTCCCAAAAATGCTTTTACTCCGCTTATTTATTTGTGTACTTTGTTCTGGCTGTTGCTCTTGTCACACTGCCTTTTTTGCTTTTCGTTTAATCATGATGAGGTTGTTAGTGAATGATTACGATAGTTGACTCGCTATTATTTGAAAGAATAGAAGATCGTTATGATATGACTCAATCACTCAAATTACAATTTTTAAGCATATAAAAACATCTACAATCTAAAACATTGTTGCAACTTCGTGGAATACAAGAAGTTTACAAGTTTTGTGCATACCTATCTCGATGTTTCATTTTCTTATGAGACATGCAATTTTCAAAGTGCACCATCTAAATAATATATAATAACATTCATTTTCAGATTATCTGCTTCATTACATCGCAACTCGCAACGCTTAAGAGCATTGGAAGAGTTTGAATTGATTTCACTATTTCGAACAGAATAACTATTCGTTAGTAATAATATTACAATGCGATTTTGCACTTTTTCATGCACAAGTGTATGTAATTTAAGACTCAAAGACGAACCGATTTGTTCTTAATTTATGTCTATCATTAGTCATCATAAGGGATCGCTGATTTAAAGTCACTTATACTTGAATAATTCCTTGAATAATACAAAATAATTAGGTAATTTGTTATTATTGTAAGCTTTGCGTTGCATAGCTAATGAAGTTTTTCATTTTTTAACTTCCTGTACTGAACGAGCACGTGCATATTAGATTATTATAGCTATCGAATAATTTTTATGAAAATATTCGTATTCCTTTTGTTCATCCCCCACAAAATAAATACTCGTTAGATATCATACTACCTATGTTCTGTGCTTGCATATTGTAACTGATTTTTTTGAAATTGAGATGGTTTTGTTTTGTGTTAAATTATTAACGGTATATTATGGTAAGTATTTATTTTTATAATGATAATATAAACCCATCTTTCCATTCGAACTAAACTTCTGGTAAAAAACAATGATATGGAGGGGGCGGGCTGAGCAGAATAGAGTATGGTAATATGCTGTACACATGTGTATATTATTACAAACTCGAACATTCGGGATGTGTGTAGGCTTATAATAATCTTGGATGTAGATACATGTAAAATATTATGCTCATTCCATTGCAGTGGAAGGTTTGGAGCAAAGGACATGAATATGGTGACAACACTAATGTAATAAAAATGGAAAGTGAAACTTGATCCCGAAGAAAATATTGAGTTTCAACAACTACTTTATTGTACAACAATATTTAGTGATTCTGCAGAATTTCAGCATGGTTCAGGATGACGGGTTTGAATGTGATGCAACAGCAAGTCGAAGGAAAAAGGGCTCCAATGCTTGATGGAATGGAACTCCAACGATGACAACCAAGCCGGGTTAGATTTTTGGCTAATATTTCCTTACTTTCTACGTTCATCTATCTAAACTCCCATACATAGATACTGACGTAGGAGCAGTCAGTTTCACAGAGAAGCTGTTATAAGGATGTGTCGAAATCAGACATCCCAACGGAAAAGAAATAAATCGAACTGGGAACAGTGGAACGTCTTTTCCTCTATTGATGATGATTCTCCCTTACATGCTCTTTCTCAGTCTATCCACATTCCTGTCAAATGACAAACTGTACTGCATCAATGCAAATTTTTTAGTAGTCTTAACTCTTAAGAAAAAAAGATGTCTTAATCTTAATGCAGGCAAGTACTAGGGTGTATAAAACTTTAGCGTTCTCAGACACAAATTACTGGACAAAAACTCGAGATCTTCAATGCGTGTATCTTACGTTGATAATAAGATACACAAAGTATGAGCGGAGGTATAAGCTTTAGATAGATGCTTACCTAAGTTATAAAAATAATTACATAATATTATGGTAACACTTTCAACTTTAATAATGATAAAGGAAACAACAATTGTGCAATGAAATCTTCAAAAGTCATTGAAAAAAATATACCAGCAAGGCATACAGAAAAAACATTCAACATTAGAAATTGTTTGAAAGGCTAATGTCTATTTTATTCGGTCCTCCCAGCTTTTCTATTGCAGGCACACTTCGAACAATTAAAAGGGTTTACCTTTACCTTGAACAAGTAGGGAATGCAACGGTCTATGATTCCGTTTGAGTCGATGTTAGTATTTTAAAGGGACATCCTTAGGAATAAATCCTTGCTGCCTATTGTTAATTAAAAGAATCGTATCGTAAGTGATGATCCATAAACATAAAACCTCTTTATCTTCGCCTTTTTGACGAGAGACGAGAGATTCGGTTTAAGAAGACTTGTTAAGGCAAGTTTGTCATATTGCTCATCTGTAAATAAAAAATTGCATTTGAAAGCAAAGGTTAACCTCATTATTCACTATATAACTTATGTGGCGTAATAGGGCAAAGGATGCAAGGTATACAGTTTCCAAAAAGACGAAAAGGTCAAGCCTTCATATGCATTGGACAGAAGGTTTCATCTAAATTTGGCTAAGAAACGCTGCATAAACTTATATACTAAAGTAAATCAGAAAGTTATTTAAATTCCAATACAAGTTTAAAATATACCTCCTTAAAGACATAACAAAACCGAAACGCCTCCATGCTTGTTTAGTAAACCAAATATTTATACCTATTTCGGCATTATCCATGATGATGACATGTTGTCTGTACTCCGTACATAGGCAATTACTACGATTCGCATAACTTTTATCAAGCGTTTACATTTTATTCTTCGCATGAAACTGTCAACTTCTTTTCAGAATACATTAGAGTATGAAACATGACGTTCAACCGGAAAATGTCTAATGATTAAATTCAATTCTAGTGACGACAGAATATTACGATGAGGGACTTCTCCTTAAAGTTGTTTGGACGTATTGTAAGATGGTTACATTGCATTTTACTTTACTTTTCTCTGGTTCCCTTCAAAAATTCTGAGCTTTCTTCTTTGCTCATGCTAAAAGCATCATCGTATATACAACTTACAAGATAGATAATGGCCATGTGTACTGCAACACAATAAAGCTAAAAGCAATGGGTACACGAGGCAGACACAACATGGTGCAATAATGAGGGTAAAGAGCCCAGCAGTTGAGTTCCGCACTTGTTTTTACATGTAAGAATGAATAAGGAAATGTAACTACCTTCTAAAACCAGGGATGTTGAAACAATTTTTGACTAGAGCATGCACAGAGTTTCAAGCTTACCGACGTGGCATCAGAGAGATGTCCTTGCACAGCTTTTCACCCTTCCATTTTTCATCTTCTTACTGCATACTTACCAGCTCTTTCTTCCGCACTTGCTTGCTATTCTATACTTCTATGAATACTAATGAATCATTGCATTGCAGACGTTTTCCTGAAACATTATCCACTCCAGATTTGATCCAAGAATGGAGCAATGAGGGTGTGTGTGTATGCATGTGTATTTGGGGCATAATGCAACAAAGCCAGTAATGACTTTCAAATGTACGGTGGCTATAAATATTTAAAAAATTTCAAAGGTGATGATGCCTTCACACAGAAAAATACAAAAATGAAAGATGCCTGTAGCTATCACATTCCTTTGGAAGAAAGTAATCTATTTAATATTGATAGAAAACATTTCTACTTTGCATCTGCTCCGGCACATTTGAATATAAAAAAGCGATGAATTTGGAACGAGTCGAACTGCATGAGCAAACTGCCATCGTATCTTCATCAACTTTATTTTCATTAACATCATCTTAAGCCCATAGAGGATAAGTGAACTTTGTCAAGTCACCTCACGATTTTTCTTGCATTAATCACCGTGATGGTGAATTAAATAGTGGAAAAATTTGTTCTGTTGTAACAACAGTTTCTCTGTGAAGTCTTGTGATGGAGGAGAAGAGTCATGATGATGCGATAGGGAAGAAGTGTCATCGCATCATCATTCTCAGAGAAGAAAAGAGAAAATTCTAAAAATGTACTTAAAAAGAATATGCGACGACAGGAAAAGAATGGCAACAAAGGAGAATAAAAAGGAAACATGGGAGGCTTTACTTTCTGTACTGGTTACTTACTACTGCTCTGGATGAGGGTTTACGTTTGTGTTATAGCTACTCGTTTGTTGTGGGGGAAAGTGATAAGCCAAAATCAATACTATTTTGCTTGTAGCCATGAAGGTGAAGACGCGTGTAGTCGTCTTATCACATACACAGTGGGCACATTACTGACTGGGATGAAAAAAGAGATTGTTGGAGTAATCCTTCCTTACTTTGGAATCATGTAAAAAATAACGACAAATTACCACCGGAGTCTATTTTGCATTAATTTACTAGAAACATGAATTATATAGGAATAATTCATAATCATTTCCACTCCTGTCCTAGGACGATTCGATGAATTCTTGACTAAATACTAAACTTCATGGACTTGGGTCACATGTATTCAGTTACTTTACTCCAAATGATGTATTTCTTTGAATCTGTTCATTCCATATCCGTCTTCAGGCCTTATTTCTTGTTTCAACACGGACGGACGGAAACGGACTTATCCCAGTTTAGGTTTCCCAGAATAGGTATGGAAGTTTTGGATGAAAAAGTAGGCTTTCAGGAATCTTGCTCATAATAAAATATTCACGCACAAGAAAGCTGTTTGCAAATCACAATATCTTACCGCAGCGCTGCATTGGTCATCATTAGTGTTTAGTTTAGACATGATCCGTATGAGCAACTGAAAAAATTCATTCTCTAATGGCTGACTAGTTTACACAATAATACTGTAACGTGACCCCAATTTGTTTTTAAGCGAATTCTATTATTTATTTTATGGAACCTCTTGCGATCTCACAAACCCACGTGTTTGAATGCATCGGTTGTAGGCCTTTTAAGGTGAACGTAATATGGGATATGAACATATGCATGCAGAATATAACTACGATTATAGGTATTTAAATTGTAACATTTTTCAAACTTGACAATTATCTTTCCACGAGTCTTCTTTTTTATATTTTTAATGTTTCATCGTTTTATAACATAAGCACATTTTATAATATGTACGCAATCCATAATAATAATAATATGATCAATGTTTTGTGTCAACATACACGCGATACAGGATGGCGATATCATAGGATTAATTATACATTGTTTTTCATCGAATATATTCTACAAACATAACGTCTTCTGATGATCACTCAAATTAAAATTAGTTAATTCTAATAGATACGATACGATATGCTTAAATTACATACGACTTTGTAATTGATTCCTTTCAACAGAATAATATCTTATATTTATAGAGTTTCATTATTGTACTTTTAATAATGCGGGTGTCTACTTAAATTATGTTAAACAAAACAAAGTACACACAATCATACATTAATATATACAAATTATCATCACATTTCACTATAATTATAACTACCTCTATCTAAATGTCTATCTATGTATCTTATTTATGGCTACATATGAAAATGGAAACTTGCTATTACCATTTTCTGACTATGTATGTTCAGCATAAATTTTAAATTATAGCTATTTTCGTTTTTCGTTTTCCAATAATATTAATGATTTTTTAAAAATTAAAGAAAAACTATGCTTTAGTTTAGTAATCTGGAACATTCTCAACATATTGCGAGTTTTCTATCTTTATCCACAAAAATTGCACGATTTTCAATTTTGTCTTTGGTGAAAACTAATCCCATAATTCTTAGTCCCGGACATAAGCATGTCTTGTCGAGTTATTACGAACAAACTGCATCGTTGACGGAGACCAATGCATTTAACCTTTCCCAGCGAAAATAATGAATTAAATAAGCACAAAAATATCATTTATCTAACTGTATGTATAACATTTATATCACAAAAAAGTCATTATTCATAAACCCTAAATTAATATTACTTCCCGTGTTACTGCTGACGGTAGAAACAGCACATACATGTCGAGAGTACAACTTACTTTCAATTTACACACGATTAACACATGCACATACATACTACTGAATACACAAATCAATTATAATTCTATAATATTATAAAATGGTGAATATTAATAAATGAAAGTAATTTTTCAACTGTAGGCCAAGGTTCACAATGCGCTTTAATAAATGTGGTATTAATTTAATTTGTAACATCTTACTTTTTAAAATTATGAATGCTGTTAAGTCTTCTGCATTTGTAAGTAATAATCAGTGATTGTATGACATACATATTATTTTGCCCCTAAAAAATGAAGCGTTTTGAATTACGAAAAGCAACAGTTAGTTCACGCGTCGTTTGTGAGGTGAATGCGATCAAAAAATGAGATGGATATGCAAAATATGACAAGACAAGAGATGACAATGATATAATCGTCTTGATATCCTGCAAAAACAAAACCAACATAAAAACGGATAAAAATCGAAACCACTGTAATAATTATGGTTTTAGTAACAGTCTGATAAATAAAGATTACTACTACAAATGATAACTTTTAAGAATGAATAATTGTCTTACCATTCAGTGAAGCGTTGCTCTTTGCTCCTTATCTTAGATTTAAGGGGTAAATCTATGATGAATGATAAATGCTTTGAGAAAGTACTAAAAACGAAGATAACCAGCCTTTAATACGCTTTTTATTTATTATATTCTCGTTATAGAATTATAGGTAGGTGCACCACTGCCACTTGACAAGGAAGTTCCAAGGATTGAACTGACATCTGGAGCATTGCCTCTGGCAGTTGACGTAGGAGGAACAGGACTGGCATTCACGGCAGGACTGGCGGACGGAACTCCAGCAACAACACTACCACCAGAACCACCACGTATTTCATTGTTATTGGTACTATGTAAAGTACGGAGCGTCTCAGTTAAAGATCTGAACTCATTTGATGATGAAGAGTCGCTACTACTGTTACTAAGCGTGGATGTGACTCTTCGTCTCTCGTCATTACTATTATTATCACTAGTAGTGGTGGAGCCACTACTTCCTAATGAGAAGTGCTGCTGTGATATTTCAACTGACACAGGAGGAACATTTGAACTCGACGAGGAAAGCGTCACTGTTATATTGCTGATTGGAACGGCGTTACTCTCACTGGCGCTGTTGTAACTCGTTGATGTTGAAGCGGGTGGAGCAGGGGTAAGTGGTGATTCCCTTACTGGCGGCCTACTTGCACCTCCTGGCGTCTGTGAAGAGGTAGCTGATGCGGCAGCTGCCTCAGTCGGTGTTGGAGCAGTATCTGATGAAGGCGACGATGAAGAGGATGAACTACTCTGGGCACCTGAGGGTGGTCCCTGATTCTGATCATCGGTAAAAAATGGAGAGGGAATCTCGGGTTGTCGAGCTTGTCTCAAAATTGCTGGTAATTCATAATGGTGATAAAAGTATACCATTGAATGCTGAAAAAAAATAATATTAACTGCTTATTTTTGTAGCTCTCAAAGTTTCATTCAATTACAATAACAATATTTAAGCTACATAGTGCCATCTGAATTATTCATGAACAAACGATTACTGTGATAGTAATATCAGTGGTATTTATGTACTGAATGTGCCCACACCTACAACATACATCCTAGTTAAATGAGGTAACAATATACCCAATATTTTTCCGTGCTAATGCATCATATTACATTATACAAAATTGCAATGGCCATTGTGCTTTTATTCCGTTTTCGTGTTATTCTAGAATCATCATCATTGCGACTTTGTGACTTCAAACTTTCATGTTTAATATGCTCACTCATTCTGCATATTATGCAATTCATTTCTCCCTGACCAAGCAATATAATGGCAGCAAAGACCTAAATTCTAGTCTAACACAACAACATAATTTGCTTGATGTTTGTCTCTCACATCAACATCGTGCAAAAATATGGTAGAAGAAAATATGGAACGATCTTCCGCGTACGTTTGGACATGACACAACGCTAGACTGATTCTCCATAACCATACATCCCCTAATTTTATAGGAATTTGTCTTCAAACTAAACAACTTTCATTTTGCGACTACCAATTTACCAATCCAACTATCATCAAGCTAGACCGAGTATTGCTTTCCACATATAATTAATGAATAATGTGTTGTATGTTGCGTATGCACACACTATAATATGATGTTCTAGTTAGTTGTTAGCGCATTTCATACATTCTTAGAGAAACTATGGCTGGTTCACGTCGAAATGTAAAGTGAGAAAGGCTGGAGACACATCAGACACATCTCTGTAACCAGACACAGCAGTGTGCAAGATATAAATGGATCGCCAAAGTAATAATAGCTAGCAGGGAGTTAATCGGAGTGTTAAGCTTGATCCCTTGACTAATATTGGTCTCATGCTGTCAGCTATATTGAATAAAATGGCTCACCACTCGGAAACTTAATGGCTAATAATGGAAGGCAAGCCGAGACTGTTGCACATCTAATGGAAATCTCCCCAGTGTTATGCTTATTCCTACTAAGTAAATAGTACGAATATCAGCATTATCTTGGCTTGGCATGAAGATTACATTTCACTTTTATCCCACTAGTCAACGTGTACAATGCAATGATGATATAATCTAAACTTTCCCCAAACCAACTTTACACACAGACATACACACACAGTAAAATCTTTTACGCTTGCTGGTACATTTCCTCATTTGACTTCTTCTTTCTCTCTCTCTCTCATTGCCTCATCATACGAACACTATATTGCCATCTTCATCATTATTATTGCTTTCATTGATCATGCATGTGCTCGTGCTGCTTGACAATAACAAGTTGCTGTAATTGTATTGCACAATTATAGCACGGGAGAAAGCTGCGTTTAACTTGCACTGCTGCTTGTGTAAGTTGTATATTATTAGTGTTGCGTGGAAGAAGTAATAGAGACAAGAAAGCTGTCTTGATATGGACACAACGCCGTGATGTTACTATATGTACCTAGTTTAGAAATGCACTTAACATACACATTTTATGGTATAGTAAAAGTGGATGTAATGTGTGACTTCTTTCACAGCAACCTTATACAAGCCACCTAAATCTAAATGAGCGTAACACTCACTCTTACACTACACTCACGGGTTCAAGAATACAACCAGGATAATCCTTTTTGCACTATAATTTCCATTAACTAGATTTGCATGGTACTATTGTAAAGCATTTACTTTAATCGTCATCAACATCAACAATACAAATGTCGATATACATAGATTCCAATTTACCATACAGAAGGGAATCAACTCCAAATGAAACGCAATATCATGTACACAGTTCTCCAAAACAATTCTGTGATCCAGTTTACTTTACGATTCTAATTATAGTATACACAGTCATTGAATAGAGAGTACTTGCCCGCGTCCTTTCTCTCTAATGAACTTCTAGGGCTATTACGCAACAGGCAACTCCAGTAAGTTCATCTGTACAACCAGTGCAGACTACGGATGTAATAATAAGTTAAGGCATACATGCCATCATCATAAATCTAAAATCCAAGCCATTCAGCTTATTCCGAAACGTTTCGATCTAATAATGTTGCATACAATACCTTCAATAAACTCAAACATTTAATCACAGACAGGCGTCTCTGTGTTATCCAATTAATGGCAAGTCCGTCGACATCGTAATTCATACATATGTATTACCTATCACTACTTCAAACTTATTACATGATATTGTATGCATCTAAAACCCTGCTCCAAGTTTTACCATTTGCTTTACTTATCACACGTGTTTTAATCTTGTTCATCAACCTAAGCCCAACGATGCCTAACGTCTAGTAAGTTGATTACAGTTGAAGTTGTAGCATTCTAACGTTCACAACATAATTCCTCCCCCGCGTCTTAATGCAACAGCTTGATGGACCCTCGTTCCCTTGTCTAATACTTTCTCTCAAAACCATTACAAGACAAACGAAAATGCGTGAAGACAGTTGAAAGCATTCAAGAGTACTATATTAGTTGCAACAGCAGGGAAAGCAAAAATTTTATCGATAGATATAATGTCGTAATATATAAGGGTAAATGTACTATCACTGCCGATCATTGTAATCGTCTGTAGAGGCATAAAGCGGTGAAAGTCAATTAAAATGCAAATTTGCAGTACATCCATTCTCCTGTTTCTTAAATACATACAATATTTCCCTACACAAAGCATAATGCAAACCATAATTGTCATGTAACAACATAGTTTTCTGCTACCTATAAAATAATGTGGACACGCACCCGTGCTGTCTACTGTCTATCACCCCTCCTGTTCATCTAATACTTGTCAGTTCGCATCGCTTTACGCTTAAGTGCCGTTAAATATGACATCGCAAGACAGGTTCATGACGTGGAAAAATACAAAAACTCATTTACAAGCGTCTAGTAAAAATATGTTTTGCATTACACATTTACATCTTTCTATTTTATTAAACAGGTCACTTCATTTAGCAGTTAGTTTGTAGTTCCTGGAAAGAGGCTTCGGAACCAATACAACGTGCTGGGTGGCCGCAAAGAAATCTTGTAAAGTTTGTGAAGCACACCATAATATGACAAGAAGGGCATTGTCAGATATGGAAATAAATGCATGCTTCATGCCAATACAACTTGACAGAACGGTTCATTAATTTTCCATCTATTATGCATGCAAACTACACAATCATGACAATAAATGCAATAGCCCATAAAGTGAGTGGAAAATGCAACAACGCAAGTTTGTCTGTAGGAATCTTATTGTATGTAAATATGCACATCAAGTATAAGATAAGTCTTAATATTTTAATTTTTACTTCGCTTTGTCCTACCAGATTACACTGTACCTATCATTTAATTATCACGTTAAAGATATTAATAAAAACAAGTAGTCCCACCAAGCCGTTTGTCTGATATGCTATGATAAAACGTATCCACTAATATGTGCAAACTTTAACATTAACCGAGTATTGCAAAAAGCTTTATTAATTACCTTTGTAAGCTTTGCAAGTAATAAAGAACAAAATATTGATATGGGCATGAGTCTAATAAACAATATTTGTTAGATAAATACCTAATTTCAAATTTTTAAATTACTTTAAAATGTTTGCGCGACACCAGTTACATCAAGCAAGCCACAAGCCGTTAAATTGTATGGTTTTATTACTGGTTTTTATAGGAGCAAACGGCCATTCGCATTAATT
This sequence comes from Willowsia nigromaculata, assembly GCA_034700605.1. Taxonomy (NCBI): domain Eukaryota; kingdom Metazoa; phylum Arthropoda; class Collembola; order Entomobryomorpha; family Entomobryidae; genus Willowsia; species Willowsia nigromaculata. Next base: position 24,715 of record JAQIXX010000930.1, read on the forward strand.
TTTCGAGGAATACAAACGGAAAGCGTCATCATTAGGCACGTATGTATTTCTCCCAAGGATATATAGCCAGTAGAGAGTGCCAGTAGCATCAATTGTTGCATACTTAATAAAAATGTGAAAATATGGATGCGGATTTAAAACAACATGCATACATCGTAATAATAACCTCCACAATAACATTCCAGCAATAGAAAACCAAGTAATTAAAGATTTCTTTTCTCATACGCTAAAAATTTATCAATCATTAACAAAAAAAAACAAGGAAAATGCCAAAAAAATACGCTACTGCAACGCTGGAGCTACTTTGCCTGTGAATGTCAACTTTTATTATACCTACCTACACAATCTTGTCTCCCTTTAATGAGTTTTTTCATCTGACTGACAAACGGGAGCCTTTAAAATCTAATACTAAAGATAAAAATATGAAGGTAAATAGAGCACATGAACCACGGTTTGTTGGAGAAACTCCTAAAAATTAAATCGACAGCCTTGATGTTTCGGGCTAAGCTTTCATTACAGAACCACATGTGAAGAAATTTTGATATGCATCATATGACACTGACAAAAACCAATTCTCATGCTTCATCCTAAAACAAGACATTTTAATAAAAAAGATTTCAAAATGGAGGTTTACCTGAATGAATGACCATGAAACTAGAAGAGCTAGGCCAGAATACTGTCCATTGAATCGATAATGGTATGCATAAAATGCGAAATGGTATAAGTAGAAGAATCTGAAAAAAAAACATTACGCATAAAATTAGAGATATCTACGCATATCCGTTAACTAGTTTTTGTTCAATGGATGCAGAGTTACTTTCACCATAAAATAATAATAAAATCCGATAGCTTACCTGACCCAAAATGTTTTGGTAATTGATGTATGAGAACAAACAGAATCATACTGGTCCGCAATCCAAACAATCAGAATAACGTAAAATGCGGTGCTGGTGTCATTGAAAAATTCAGACATGATTGCCTCCATACCTAAAAACATCGAGTAAGAAATTATAAGTGTTGTCTGAATAAACACCCAAATGTATAAAAATGTAATATTTTGTTCCAAAAATTATCGTACCGACTAAGGCTAATATTACGGTAAAAAGAGGTGCAGCAGGTATGTGGATAGAACCAGCTCCTTCGATATTATTTAGAAGATCGACTAGAAAAGAGAAAAATGCGAGATTTTAAAAACTAGTATGAATTCATGATATCCCAAATATTGTCTACTAAAATCTTTACTTCATACGTCGAATAAATATGAAATCTAAACACAACTTACCAATAAATATAAAAATTTGATGATGCGAATACCGCAATAGCATCGAAATCGAAACAGTCTATCACAATTAAAATTATCGTTATTTCTAATTTAATTTTTTTCAACCAGAAATATTGTGTTATCTTATTACTTTAAAGTACAAACTTACAAATACCAACATGATGAGCATTGCAGGAATATAGGAACTTCTAGCCATCCACATTGGAACAAACCTGAATTGTTCACCCGTTACGACGTTTCTAAATGACAAAGAAACCGATTTTTGCTTTTGAAACTTTAAATGGGATTTTAACCAAAGCTCTAAATCTTATTTGAAATGAAGCGTACCTCAAGTAGCCCTTATTTTCTTCAGATTCAGCCAAGTTTTTTATACTGGACATTAATATGTCATCATACCCAAGAAAATTTTCCAAAAGAAAAACACTGAAGCTATCGCCAAAACAAGACTCTTTACTGGGATCCAGTGTGACAATTTTAACAGGAATATTGAGTCTTTGTCGTGTTTCTGGAGACAGCCTTAAAAACCCATATTCCAGCGCATACTCCACAATATATGCTTGATCTTGCATAAAAACTGCAAAATAAAGAAGTTAACAATGTACCCCAAGTATTGAAGTTTGTGCTCGAAACTGAAGTATATATTATAGTACTTTGGATTTACCTGCATTTGTAAACATTTCAATGTCTGACACGGTGCTTTTTAAGACTTTTTCATCTTCTCTTTGTTTCTCTTCCATCTTCATAATCTCAATTTCTTCTAAAGTTTTATTGAAATAGGGGGAACCTTAAACGAAAAAAATCAAATCTGAACCTCATGGATACTTATTTTAAAATGATCCACATATAAAATATCTTGAATTCAAGTATGAATCGTACTAGGATTAGTCGGATCATCACTTTCCATCGAATCCAATACTCCTCCGGCACTACCTTCTCCGCTTGCCGAATGGGAAAAAGATGATGATGACGTAGCATCAACCTCGGTTCCTTTATCTTCGCCCTCTGCAGCAGCCACATGCGTATCATCTTCTAGCTCTGCACTTTTGTTTTGCAAATTGGATTCCATATCCTTTCGTCCACTGCTGATTCCATCTACCTCCAAATCTGGAATTATTCCTGCTCCTTCCGAACTCACAACCTCAGGTGGATTTTCTTCGCTCGTCGATGGTGGTATACTTCCGACTTCTGCAGTTGAAGCAGCGGTTGTAGACGTACTGGGAATGGAAGACTCTGTTTCCGAATCAGAAACTGACGCAGTGGGATTGACAGCTTGTTCGTCTTTGTTATTAGCATCAGCACTAGTATGCGAACTTGTCACCGATGAGATGAAACCACCAGCTGTAGAGACAACACGGTCTAAAAAGATGCTGAAAAACCAATTCCAAAAGAATGTGATTAAACTATATTATCAAAATGACTACGGATAAGATTATAAGATTTAAGCTTGTCTTTCAATTTGGAACTCACTGGTCTGCCGAGAGCATCATTGATATAATGTCGTCCCCGTAATGAGTCATTTGAGTAGCAGCAGCCCTCTGCCTCAGTTTTTCTTCCTTTTCATATGATTTAGTAATGTCATAATCATCTCCAGCGTCTGTCGTAATTTCAACACGAAGAATGCCTTCACGTGGCCAAGATTCTTTATATTGATTCAAACACGTTATAGGGGTTCGAGTATAAACGATATGTATATAGCAAAGAAGAAACAATAGAACAATCGATTGCATCAACAGAAAAAATTCTAATATTCTTCTAAGTGTTTTAGGAAACGCTCTAGCATAAATTAAAGTTACACGGAAGAACAAAGCTAAAAATAATCGATCTCGCATGTAAAATAGATTTTGTGTTTGCTGCGGCATTTCCCCAGCATTATTGTTATTTGGCCCTTGTGGTTGCTGATTTCCCATTGCTGCACCTCCCACTCCCACTCCTCTGACTGCCGCTCCCAGTTGATGAGCATTTCGAAGTGCAGCAGTTACACTGACTCGAGGAGGTATTAGAGGAGCTCCTGTTATACAGAGGTTTTTGAAACATTGGCTTAAAAAATGTCTTTCATGTAGCTTTTTCATCAATTATCATACATACCTGCAGGAGGTGCGTTGGTATTTTGATTTTCCATGCGAGGATTTTCAGCGGCAGCCATTTTAATGCATCCGACAGAACAGAAAGATGATAAAAGGGTGATGAATTAGATATCGGTCCACTAAAGCAACCGTACAACCAATTCGTGAATGCTTGCTGCGCTCTATCCTGGCAGAGATGCCACCATCAGATGTCAAATCCGGAAAACTGAAGCAATCATCACATATGTGGAAATCGGAACTTGTCAAATGTTTACTTCCTGAGCTGAGTACTCGCTTCGTTCATGATAAAAGAACAAATACACGTGTGTATTTCTACAATGTTCAACTTCCCAGATCACTCCCAAATCTTTGTCGTCAATAAGCCCTTCTCTTCACGCCTGTTTAAAGAAACAAAAAGTGAATTGTTAATTTACTATTATATTTTCTCTTTTACTGCTGTAATAATGAATAAGCCATAATTTTTTTATTGAATGATGCCACATGCAACCATACAGTAAAGTATACTCCTAACAAATCTTAACAATGATTAAGAGACATCTTATAAGAACTGTTTGCCGTACATATTCACAAACCTAGTTAATTATACTTGAGTTTGAGTCGTTTTCATTGATTTTCATTTTGATCATTCATACTGCAACCAGTCATATGTAAATACAGGTGACAGAGGAGACAAAACTTACAGAGATGAGACAGTTTCTTTCTTTCAATACACTTCTGAACAGTTAAGTTTTCAAAAAATCAACGTTGTAAATGTTTCAGTAATTAGTCACGAGAATTCACTTAAATCAACAGTTAAAGAAGGACAAAAAATGCAAAACGAAATAGAAGAAATTAAGTACCTATAAGTCAAGTACATATTACAGCTCCAATTTCACGCTGACCAATACACCTTTCACAATCACATATTGTTATTGTTTTGCTTACTGATGAGCACACAATTTAGTCTCAAATTAACTAGGTTTATAAACACACGCTTTCCAGCAATCTAATTAAACAGAGATCATCTGTCCCGTTCCCGTACCGTCGTTATATGCCGTATATTAGGCAGCCGAGCCAGAGTATTAATTTTAGATGAAAAACGGAGAAATTCACGTCCAGCTGATGCTACCTTAATAATAATTAATGCATAAGGTAGCGAACAGGATTAACTAATTTCCCGCAGCATGATGTTTTATTAATGAAGTAATAATGATGGATGGAAGTAAATGCAAAAGTGTATTAAACTTGTTCATCTGTGTTTGTTGATGTTAAAACATACGAGCAATTCAAATCGTGAGAAACGAGCCAAAACATTGAGTTTACGGAGAAGAGTACAACAAACCTCGCCAAGAGATCGCTGAACCTCTCGCTTCTTTCGCTTTGTTTGTAAAGTCAATAGGCATTTTTGTTTTAGGCATTTCACATGCGTCTATCCACCCATAATATAACCCATACCTTACCTTAGTTAACTTTTTTGTGAATTTGTGATTCTTCGCACCGGACACCGACATTGACTTTTTATTGCAGTTTTGCACTTGCAGAGCTGTTGTACGAGACGAGAATGCAGTTCATAAGTAATCTGCATGCAAATTACAATTTGCAAGCGATTGGCGATGAAGATGATTGTAAATACAATTGTGTGATAACATGAGTAGTTTACATTTACATTACATGCAAACCATAACTTACCACGTGAGTATGAAAGTCAAGTTGAAGTGGTGAGAACTGAGCATAAAAAGTGAATTTTGGTTAGTCCATGACATAAAATGAATACTTGAAATAATCGCATAATTGTGAGACGGAGAACGCCGTGTCTTTGTGTTTATGTCATTGTGATATCATTGGAATGTGGACGGAAGCCTGGGCGTCCAGCAGATCAAAAATCATACCATTCTCATGATCCATTATCTGAAATGTCATTTATTTGCTGAGTTAAGTTTATTTTTGAGTTCGATTTGTTTTCTCTTCAATCTCCACGATTTATGATAAAATAAGATATACCCTATCAAACCCACAAGGTACACAATAACACAATTGATTAGGATTTCATATAATTTTGAAATGGGAATTCATTGACGTGAGTGATAAAAAATAATGCCTGGGAATTGTTACCACATATACATTAGGTGTCTGTTTTGAGAACCCGCGGCGAAGCATTTTCTGTCGAATTTTCTAATGATGAAATAATACGTACCTACATATGTAGGATAGCACAGCACACAATTAATTGCCTGATAACTTGCCTTGTACTGTACAAGTATTGAATATAATAGGCAGAGGCTACGGCTGGTTTTAAAAAGCATTATGCTATAATATGTAATGAAATTTGATTGATCGGTTTATATCGTAATTGGGTGTTTATTACTAATTTACTGGTTACTGACTGCCGGACTGAAGCTGTTATTCCTACTTTTGCTATTTGCTATACTACTACAGGTCTAAGCTGTAAATTCTTGTATTTTGGCTTTGTCATTGTCAATGATGCCTCTGCTTACTTTGTTAACATATTATTACCTATGTATTTACGTTACGCTACGCTGTTAATCATAGTCCAGTAGCCCAGTTGGAGAAATAACTACGAGTTGTTATTTATGCTTCCAAAAAACTCCACATTATACATACATACATATTCATAAAACTGCTAGCTAAATACAATAAAAACGGAGCATGCATGCTACGGTTTATCAGTCATTAATTCAAATAATATGCAGTAATTGATCACCAAGAAAGAGGTATACATATTAGATGTTGAATTTTAAAATGAGTCAATTAAAACGTTACAGTAGCATTTCTGCCTGCTCGTAGGAAGCTCATTGAATGGTTGATGAATGAGACATGAATGAATGTTAACAAAGACGTATGTACATACTCCAACTCCAGTCAATTGCAACTAGCCAGTTTGAAGTAGACAGAATGTTTTCTGGGTTTAAAAAAGTCAGTATTAATGCTCTAATGGGTCTAGGTCTAGTCTGGTAGTCTACTAGTAGTACCTGGTGAATTGAATTTCGAATCCGATTTCTTTGTTAGCTCGTTGTTTTTGTGTCTAGAGTATAAGCTTCAACTAGCTGGCATAAGTGCTGAATAAGACCTCTCGGGCAGCAAATCCAAATGATTTAAAAAACATAACTTTATGCTCCAAGAATTTATATTGTAAAATGACTAATCAATTTGTGTTTTCATGATTGTGTAATTATGACCTTCATCCAACTACAAGAAAATAAAAGAAGTAAAAAATAGCTACTGAATTTATATTTATATATAGCACATAATATTACAAATAGTGGATTCAAGGATATATTAATTGTGTGTTATCGTTATTCTTATTAAAAGCAGATATTGATACTATCATAAGTGGATGACTGATGACTAACATAGATATGCAGTATTTCGTCTTACGAAATTGTGTTGCATTTACCGTTTTGTTTTGTCGTTTTTAGAATGTATTCTGAGCTTTTGCTTTTGGAAGCATCTCTATATTTGATAGACTGTTCTAGAATATAATTATTTGAATTGCGAATTCTAGCTACATAGCTTTAACATTATGATGATGAAACAGTCACTAACTACATTCTATAGGGATATTTTTAACACAGTTTTCATGTTTCATTTGTTTTTTGTAGTAGTGACCAGTGGCTAAGAATTAGGCATCACGCTAAACAGCGTCACAGCAGCACGTTGCTGTATACCGTCATCGCTTTCAATTGATTCGTACCACTCAAATAATAAGCCCTTTACTTTATCAAGGTCACCTTGTGTTAAGTAAAAAAACTTGAGAATCTTTTTTTTTCATTAAAAATGAATGGACATTCAATGAGTAAACGATCGATTGGATTGGATAGGTGATGCAAATCTTGTGAACAAAGTCGCCAAGGAATATCCTTGCATGCATATTACATGTATGTGCCGTGATTCTGCTAAATCAACAACTGGAAAAATATTGATGAATGAAAAGTTCGTGTGCAAATACTTTTTTTGACTTTTGCATATGTCAATTTTAATAATTTTTTTAAACGTTTTGTAACACTGCTTGTATTTAATACATACGTCGACATGCACATGCACCTACTCTACGGCAATCTATAGTCTATATGTCTTAAAGTATTTTAAAATTTAGGCACGTGAAATTATTACATACCCACATCGCATTCACGCATATAATAATCTAAATCCAACCCAAAGCTTTCACATAACTACTTACATAAGAAAATTTGCCAAGTTCATTGAACAGAATAACAGAACACCGGGAAGAATTGAAAACTTAATTAGTATGTTAATTGAATCTACACCACTCAGTATACCTTCAAATCCCATTTATGATCCCAACAATAGCGAGCAGCCGTATGTATTTATTCACTTTAATGCATTTCTTCATTGTTGTAAACTTCTTCCTTACTTTGAACTTTTGACCGTTTACATAATATTGTGGATGTGAGTTTAAAACAGCTTTTAATGTATCTTCAGGAACATGGATGATGACATGACCTTGAGATTACAGAGCAGAGTCCTTCCTCTTGAGGTTCAATTAATGTTGGAACCGATGTGGACCGTGCGATCAAAATATCACGATTGTATGCGTCCATTAGACACAGCTATGAAGCAGTACATGAACTTTAGATGTAAACTCAAAGAAATTGATCTCCAAATTGAATTGGGTACCGCGACAAATCTTGAAATTGCAATGGCATTTGACCAAGTGTCTCGTTTGTTGAGCATCTATGAGAAAAACCAAAAAGATTTACTTGGAATAATGAAGGAAGTGAATCATCAAATATTGGCCTATGCGCATGCGTCGAGAAACGACTTGATGTGGAATGAAATGCTGCAGCTAAGAGAAATTGACTACGTCTCTTTCACCCGAAAAACCTGTACGTTTGAGCACGCTGTAACTTGTCTCTTTACGTTGGATGAAAACCTTAAAGAATCTATAAAATCATCAGTTGAAATTTCCAAATGCTGTGCCAATTACTTACTAAGAATTGCTCAAAACTTCAACTTCAAAAAGGAGCAGCCATTTCCGTAAATCAGGAAACCCGACTACTGTTATCCCCGCCACCGTCGAACATTATTGCCGATTTCACATCAATAGCTCCGAGGCAAAAAGTTGAAATCAGACGCTGCAAGTCGCACACATTTGTAGAAAGTAAAGCAAAATCTGAGAAAGAATAATCCAGGGGAGAATTCATTTCATAATGAATTAATTAGGTCGAATGCCGTCATCAGGAAACGACACCAATATAATGTTGTGTCATATATCATCATGAGCTTATGTACCTTGCATAGAAGAACAACTTTACCATAAATGATATGACATACACATTAAAATAAATTCAAAGTTCCTTCACGGAAACCTTAAACTTACATTTTGCAGTACCGCCAATCTTTATTGACAACTATAACTATCATACTACATTCGCGGCACGTGCATCACAACAATATTATGTACGCAACCACAAAGACTCATATCCATTTTTTATAAGGAAAATTAAACCTCCTGGGGTATTGGTATTTCCCCACTACTGTTGTGAATTCTATAGTTAAAGTACTATGAAAGAGTAAAAATCTGCATGCGGTATACTCTAGATAATTTATGTTGACGCTGTCCTATGATTTTAGATGCGCAATACCCACAGTGGGGTCATCGATCACCAATTAGAATACAAAACAAAAATTCTTGACTAACGGTGATGTCAATAGTACGGAGTACTATAAACGTAAAGAGATTTTGTTGATAGCTAAAATTTGGACAACTAATAAAAGCTTATTGATTCCAAGAATTATAAATTACGTAATATCTTTCCTAGTCCGGTGTGCACTGGGCTACAAAATTACTTCCTTTCAATCATATGAATAGTTAGTTGCATATGAATATCCATATCAGTACAATGTTACATGAGTGATATTGTTAAAATTATTGGTGACAACAGTTTCAAGTATTTATATGTGTCAAAAGTTAGTGAGCCATTTTTATCATCTCAAATAAATATTGCCGACTTTCTTGAAATTTGGAATAGGAAAAGCTTCTGATGAATCTATGCTCAAGGTGAAAAATTATGCTCATGCATATATACCTCGGTTGAGTTTAATTAAACTGTTCACTGAATGTATTCCTCCAAATTACAAATCATCAAAATTGAAACGAGTCCCTCAGATCGTGTAGAAATAATACCTCAAATCTTGACAAACGACTGAAACACTAAATCAATGAAAGTTCATTTGGCTAACAAAATTCTTTCAGGATTCTCCACGGTACACTATCAAATTTTTAGATTTATTATTATTACAAAATAGGTTAAATATGAAAAATCCCCTATTCAAGTGAAATTATTTTTAAATATGTTATTATAGATCCTGAGTTTATTCCTGGTTTCCACTTGTGCATGGATTCTCACTTCACTACTCATAAAAAAGTATGGGAATGGACAAAACGACTGCAAAACAGATAACTGGAAGCATGGTCTTCGCTCGCAGTGTAACAGCACAAACTACGAACACCCAAGCTTTAATGATGAGCACTCAAACTCATCAGGGAACTATCATGAAGCAGTGGTTATCGAAAATACGGAGCTGACACCACGATCATTTTGGACAGAATTCGATGAAATGAACTCCCAATTTTTTATTATCATCACAATTTGTCTTTCATGCGTTATTGTTGCATCGTTAACCCAGTTCATATGTTCAATGGTTATAATTTCCAGCACTCCAAACGTAAGATGCTTTAAAAAAAGATGTGTAATACTTTTCAAAAGATGTTAATTTCATCGGGAACTATTGTTGCTTTTAGAAAATGGCTACAAGATCGAGAAGAGTTGTGGTAATCCTTTTTGTTACATTTGTTGTGTTTCTATTGTGCCTTTTATGGCCGTCCGCGTACAAACGGAATTTCAGTGACGATGATGACATGATGCACACCATTTCCACACTTAATTCTTCCGCAATGGACTTCATAATGAGTTTTGAGTGGAAACATTTGTTCAAAGACCTAACTTTGTATTTTATAGGATTGCTTATTAATGTAGTTTTCCTATTTTTCTACATGGTAATGACTTGCTGCTTATTGAGGTGTAATGACAGTTATCAATACGACGTTTAGCAAATTGTGGTTTTGACATCTTTACCTCTCCAAACATATATTTTTTAAAGGAAAGGATATTATGGTTTAACACAATATTTTTATTTTTGTTTTGTATTTTCTGATGTTCTCCAGACCTGACTATTATTTCCCTAATATTTTAAAACTATCCAGTATTTGCGATATACCGATTGTATACAGTAAATCGCTTTTAATGTAATAAAATTCCAAATAAAATCTTAATTCCCCATTCTACAAAATTTTTATACGTGAATAATATATGCTTATGCTAATAAATATTACAGTGTGTCAATGTCAATAAGTGAATGCATGACGCATAATAACGCTCTTTTGAGTCGTCGCAACTTAAGGTTTAACTTAAGGTAACTCATAACATGAATTCCAGTTTTGTTCCGTTGATGACCACATATAAATCTGGCTTCAAATTTAAGTGAAAATAAGTCATCACATCATAAGCAGTAAACACAAAATAAATGGATTCCGGATGTCGACTGGCCACATTTTGTACAATCGTGTGTTGCGAGTTATAAAGGCGAAGACTAATAAATTTGTCATCAACCATTGCTGCATAATAAACGCAAATATAGATGAATCATAGATAAAACTGACGCCATGCCCTATGCCACGGACAAGACGGTCAATGATATCCGTATTATTTCTTCAAGGTTTTCCATAAGTATATCTATCCATGTATCAATCATTTAGACAAACGGAAGGTAGCAAATGACAATTGACAATGCCAATGATAACTTATTCAGACAGGCAAACCAGCATTCAGAATAATATGTAGTTAGAATATCTAGTGGAAGATTGTTTCATAACTAATCACAATGAGGATGGCTACTCTTAAAATGATTTTCATATGGGTATTTTGGACCATACTTGTGTCGATTGCCGTTGCCGAATCTTCAGTGTCTGCGACGTTCCCGAACCCGAATTTGGCTCTGAGAATCGACCACCCCAGAGGGAAGGCAACTGAATCCTACGTACACAAACTGGCGTCAAACGTTATTTTAGTGAACAAAACTGGAGTGATCACATTGCGACTAGATTGCTGGGCTCCCTATCCAATTGATTTAAAATTCCACGGTCACTTGGTATATCCATACATTTTCATATTATATATAACTAATACCAACCTTTAGGAGCAGCTAATAGGGCAAATTCTTCCATATTTTAGACGAATCAAGAGACCACTGTAAAAACATTTAGAAAAGATCATGGGACAAAAGAGAATCCAAAAAGCTTGTTCATCATTAATGCTACAATGGAAACTTATGAGCAAATCACCGGAAACTACACTTGTGTTTCGATAGAGCATCCATCACGGTTTTCTTCATACTACATCTTTGTATCACGTAAGTCCGTTGTTTTATATAATATTTTACATTCGAAACATGATTTATTTGTTAATGTAATAAGTTTTGTAATAAACTGTATGCGTAAAACTTAATTTACGAATCAGCGACACTTCCTGGCGTTCTACTAACAAGGGGTCAGAAAATTATAATGCAAATGAAGGCAAACGATGCAAAAGTGCTTTTTCCATGCGCCGTATCTCATCCTGATGTCAATGTTCAGTTTTTTAAGGTAAATTGTGCGTCTAGAGTTTCAACCTTATTCAGTTTGTAAATTTGACGATACACCTATGTAATTTTTTATAAATATTCAAACATGTCCCTCTCCTGTGCGTTTATAGAACGAAAATCAGATTATTCCATCCACTGATCTATTTTATGATCCGAAAATTGGCTTTTCAATGGTAGTCCAAAGAGGCGATACATCTGTATTTGGCAACTACAGTTGTCGCACTGAACTGAGCCCCAAAGATCGAGTTAATTTCACGTTGATTCCCCCAAAGAGTATGTTGCTTCAATTATCCTTATTATAATTGTTGGAAAATTTAGGTAACACTCTAAGAGGTTTTCAATGATTTTCTCATCTAGAGTTTAAGGTTAACCCAGAAATAAACCACATTCGTCTCCCCCCTAACGGACAGTTGAACATTTCGTGTCGTGCAACAGATAATTTCATAATGATTTATCAACCTATGACACTGCCTGTTATACAAAATGAAGTCAAGCTTGTGGATGATTTAAACCTTACATACCAGTCTTATTATAAATTCAAAAGTGCATTCATCACTGCATCTCTAGAACCGGATGCTGCAGGTTTTGTGGACTGCAATTGGAAAAGCTCAAATAGAACATTTGCTAGGTGGTCATTTTCCGTATCACATAAAGGTACAAAAATACGCTTCCTTTTACCAAATGTCGATCATTTAATAAATAGAAAATACCATATCTAAACATCTAGAAATCAAAAAACCTGGTCAACTTGAGACATCCAGGCTAAGTACTGCATGTCCGAATGCTTCACACATCATTGCTTACGAATGCAGTAATCCAGTAGAATGTAGAATAAATTCATGCTTAAGACAGGTATGCTTTTCACTTTCATATGAAATTAATTAACTGTACATATTTAAAACTCCTAATGTCATCATTTTACTAATAAAACTTTTTCCAGGATCCCACCTGCCAATCTGACGGGCGAGTATGCTTGCGGGGTACAAACTGCATGCAAAATGGACTGATTCAATGCGCTTCGGAAATTGCATCAGTTGTGGAAATATTTTTTACCGGTTTTCCAACAAGCTCTCAGCCCAATAAAACCAATCGATGTAAGATAATGTTTTTTAAATAAATTTTTTGAACTAACGCAGAAAATCTTTGCTTTGCGTGGTGTAATATCTGGTAAAATTATGCAGATGTTGAGTGGAAGCATGCTTCAAACGAGGAGTTACTGTTGTTGAATGAAGTCTGGCCACAGTATCATTACAGAAAGCAGGATGCATATAATGTAATGAGGTTTGCTTGTCAAGGATCAAACTTTGTTTTTTCTTCTGGTTTTAAATGGATCATACATTTTCATGACGGAACGCAAATTACGAGTACATCTTCTAAAGGTATCGTTTCAGTTTCGCTCTTTATGAGCATCTCGAATATAGCTTCATTTGATATTGGTACTTTGGTACTGACTTAAAATATTGCTTTGTTCTGTAAAGATAATATTGACGAAGATATGAATGTGACTGTGAATAATTCATGGAGAGAAAAAAAGTCCAATTTGGAGAGTATGCTAACAATATCCTTAGGGAAATCCGCGAAGAAAACTATTTCGATTGTGGAATGTCAAGCTCCCGTGTGGGACTCCTGGCAATGGATCTCTCGAAAGATCCCCGTTGATGTGACGAGATCCTTTAGAAACGAAAATGTATTCAGTAAGTACTCTCTTTAAATTTAAAATTTACAAAGCATTATGGAACGGACAATCGTTTGTTTCAACGTATCTCACACTAAAACGTGCTCCATTGTTTTGTATTCACAGAAAATTGGGCCAGCTCAACATATCTTTCAACAGCAGCCGTACTCAAATATTGTCTAATTTATATTTATGTGTATTCACTGTTAGTTCTTTGAAACCAAATTTTGATGAATTAAAATTTGCAAATAATATATTCTTATCAATAAAAAATCTATTGAACGGAAACATAAATCAATTATAATGCTTCTTCTTTAAAATGAAAAATATCATTTGATTTCTCTGGGAGAACAAAATTTTGAGATTATTATATCCATGATTTTCCCAAATGTGCCCAATATGGTTCATAATTAACGCTGAGCTGAGACCCTAACCCTAACTCGTCGGTGGTTTTTCATCAACAAGAGAAGAAAAATGCATTTGCATTCGCAGCCGACGTCAATCACTGTGCGTGTGTCTCCACAGGTTCATGAAAATACTTTTCACTTCCGGTCACTTAGCAGTGCACTTCTTGCTACACTTTTTGAAAAGCTTTGAGCTGGAATTTCAGAAAGCGGCAGCTTGCTAAACTTAGCCTCAATTTTCATAAAATTCGTAATGGGTTTGTTGCTAGTAGTTGGGATTTGGGAGTGCTGTAAAGTAATTATTCGTGCAAACGTTTTGCTATAATACAGAAATATTGCAAACTATGCCAATTTATAGTTTACATTGAAATTGTGCACTTCATGGTTGTATAGTAGGGATAATAGTCGTACACTATGCTCCCTTTCTACTCTTATACAAAGTACATAGACATATGATGGTAATGTAAAAATGCTGCATGCTATAAAATTTAGCTAACGACTTTTTTGGGCTATTAGTCTTCACTCCGACACTGAAGGAAGCAAAAATACTTTGCTGTGGGGTTTCCAATAATGAGTGCCAAAGATTTTGTGAACAAGCAGTTTAAGTGGGATGATTGCAACAAGTTTTTCATTTTTATGATAGTCTCATGTTGATATTGCAAGATACTGGATATTTCAGTGGATAGATTGCATTTGACTGCCGCTGAATGAAAGGCATTTACCAGGTAAATTTTACCTACCTTAGCGCATGACGCATTTGACATTACTCAGAATCCTACAGACTAGCATATTTTTACAGATCTTTTTTCCTACCTGGAGAAGCAAATTAACTTGCACCTGTAATCCAAATTGTGAGTAACTTAATTAGCCTCATTAATAAATGTTCCTCTTTAAATATAGTCAATTTGTTCACAAGCTGTTCCAATACACATGCTGTAACTTGAACTCGACACCATGAAGCTACATTTACAAAACCAACCTATATATTATGCATCGTATAACTCAAATAGCTCGCAAATACCAATTACAAATTAGTCAATAGTGTAGTCTATATGCAGTGTAGATAATGGCAGCTCACACATATACATATTCTGCATATTAATGCATACGGATTCTTCATAATCAAAAAATGAGCTTGCAGGTTATCTCAGCAAAGCATAAAGACGAAGACATCGATCCCGCTATGACAAGAAAACACAATGCATTGTGTTGTAGGCATCAACTACCCTTAAGGACTTTTACTTGTTTTATCTCACGTCACACTTGGGAAATGTTCAATGTACATGAATGAGGTGCAAATGAAACGAGTAGACAGATCATTTTCGCTCGAATAGAAATGGAAGAAAAACAAAAGTATAATGTGACGGTGGTCCTATTGTTTTCCAAGCATTCTATCTGGCTCGCGCTATAGTTTCATTTTGAATTAAAACAGCATTCTGTTTTCACTTCATCCTTTTCTGCCGTCCTGTCTAAAACATTCCAGGTATCCAACTGTGGGCTTTGTTCTACAATGAATGATGATAACTTGAAAATGTATACACATGCTCTTATACGAACTCTTTACACAAATATGAATTAAAGTTTATACTGTCTTGTCCGAAATATTGAATGTAGTACAATCCAAAGGCATTACCAAAAAATGACGTTCTTGTTATCTTTTTTAAAACTCATTCCGCTGATGATGACATGTGATGATGACGTATGACGACTATAAAAATGCTATACCATTCTATGATTGATATATTTCTCCAATTCTTATGTTACATTTCGTAACAGAAATGGATTTTTTTTATCCTTCCCGTTTTATATCTTTATTTCGATTAGATTGTTTGCGAATGGCTCTCTTGAAACAAAAGCAAGTAATTTTAATTTATGTTCCCCTCTAATGTTTAGAACTATCAATGCGATTGCATCAAATTGTTGTGGTAGTGTTCTTTTCGATGAACTAAACAAAAATGTTAAAAACTTGGGAAAGCAGAGGAGAATCGAAATATAAAAGCAAAAATGGCATGTAATGTACTTCCTTTCTCGTTTTCCTCATTTTAATGTCTTTTCATCTCCTTTTCCAAGCCAAGCGAATCCAACACAATAAAAACGCATCATCATATTCGTTCTAAAGAAATCCTACACATAACATTTAGCAAAAAATATAACAGTGATATCTATAGTCGGTGGAAAGGGAAGCAGGATAATAGGAAAGCAGTAATACATACTTCACTGGAAGTCGAGAACGGGGGAAAGAAGAAAGGAAATGAGGACACACAAATACGAAGAAAGATGGATCGAGTGCTAACAGCTTCAAATTATATGCTGTATAAATACTTCGAAAAAAGAGAAGTGTAAAGAGGAGACTTCTTGGAGTAGAGCAATAATAATAGCAAACAAAACAAAAGCAAAAAAATGAACTTAAAACGAATGCCCTTTACTCCAAGTTTTTTGTCTCTCTTCTTCGTCCAAAAGACTTGGGTAGAACTCTGCAGAAACTAAAAGGAGACAGAGAGCACAACAGAGTTTTTTACAGCTTCCCTACTGCTCCATAGCAGATCCTCAGTGAAATTTGATAGTGATAATGAGCTCCGTCTATGTTCTATATCCACTAATGGAGTAAAATGAGCTCTATTGCTACTTATAAGCTGGCAAGATAGCAAGATGGTGGAATGAAAATGAGGATGAGTGTGCCCTCAAAACTCTTAAACGAAGGGGTAATGAGATGACAGCATTACAACAGACATTCATCGCAACAACCGCCCAAGCACTATTGACTTTCCCTTGTCATATCTCGGGTGTAAATTAGCAGTTCATGTTGCTTTGATGTTATAAAGAAGCGTTATAAATGCATGTTTTGAGTTCAACCATGTACATACTACTACGGATGGATTTGTTCTATCTTTGCTGAAGTGTTTGTCTTTGGATGAGTGTAATTGTAAATGTGAAAGTGCCGAGAGTTCTTCATGTCTCCTAAAACCAAAGCGTTGTAAATAATTTCATTACCTGGATTATATTTTACCATTTAATATTTTATTATTCAGATGTAGTAGATACCACGGCTAATTCACATGAGTTAGTCAGCATGAGTTGGCTTACGTTGAAAGCCCTCGATTAACGATTAAGTGTTAGACTAGAATTTATATGCAACAGCATGCTGTGGAAGTATGTATGGTTTTGTAATGCATGAAGTCAGATACAGAAGCATATCATATTATTATTACATTCGTTTTGGAATGAAATGCGAGAATGAAGCACGGATTGAATGACATAACAATAGAAAAAATCCATTTAATCGCATTGGCATACGTAAGTACCTAGTATCTAGGTACAGTAGAGAACAATGAGCTGCAATCGTATCGCATTTTGTATGAGTTATTAATTAAGAACCCATACTAAACTAACAAATACAGGAGCTAAACAATCATTGCGAATTGAATGACGACACACTTAAACGAATTGGGCCACATGGCAAACAAAAACTTACACAAGCACAAGAGAACATTAATTATACTGTAGTGTAGGGAAATGTTAAGCTTCGTAATGATGATTGTCCTCACTATTACTCATCTGCTACTGCTTCCCCTCTTGCATTATTTGCTAAACTTACCATATCCATACGTTTCAGTCTCATATTCCAGTACGGAGCATTGTCTTTCCAATTTATCTGTATTTACAAGTAGTCGTGTCCCCGTATGTTTTCAAAGTGTGCGCTCTGAGGAACTTTTTTATCTTTGGAGGAAACTGAGTTTAGCACAATTACTACCCAACAACCATATGTGGCATGTATCATCTTCTCAGTCAAGCCTTCTCAATTTTTGTCGTTTTTGTCGTACTATTATGACCCGGGTTTCTATTCGTTTAATGAATGACTGGCAGTAAACATTTTGTGTAATAAAAATAAATAGTAATGCAAAAACTCAATCGACATTGTCGGTGGTCCTAGCTTGTGCTGAGTTTAGTCTTCTCAATAGAAAAACTATAAACCTTTTCTTTTCTGTCACTCTTTCTATATTTCAATTATTTCAATTAATTCAGTGCTTTGCCCGTTCGTTGAAGAAACACAAACGAAAAAGGGAACAGAAAAGGAAAGCTTTAGCTGTAGAACCGATGACGCATTAATATTAAGCATTGTATTGTACTTCATTTCATACCATAAGTAATTATTACTTTCCCCTTTGATTTCCATATTCACAAAATCGCTGACATTTCCAATAGTATGAAAATAACCGGCTTAGATCGTCATAAGTGTAACTCATGAACGAAGCTCTTTTCCCTTACACCATGTTAGTTTGGTTGAATCTTTACTTGTTTTCAGGCCCATGAAATGCTTTACTTTTCCTCCCTCTTTATTCTCTCTGACTGTGCAAGTTTTTATCTCCGCATCCTATCAGCATTGAAACTGAAAAAAAGTTGGAAGGGGAAAGCACCGCACTTTAGCATAATAGTTTACAAGGTGTGTTCAATTCTTTTAGTTTGCATATCAGTTCCCCGATTGTTCATGCTTTTTTTACTAGTGTGAGCATTTAAATGTCATATTTTTTATAGCAGTACTGCAGCTAGTCAAACTTCCTCGAGCCCGCCTATATCCAATTTCTCTATTGTTTTTCTCAGTGTGCCCCGTAGTCACTCCACTTTGTCTATGTTAAACATAGGG